>JBBIGA010132826.1:0-22016 GCA_037576975.1 Alestes dentex | reverse complement strand
ATAAATAACATGTAAAACCAAAGCTTTTTGCCACTGCAGGGCATTCACGTTTCATCTAGTTTGTCATAGAATAACAAGTTAGCCTCAGAGTCCAGAGCATTATAGCAGCTGCAAAAGGGGACCAACTCCAAATTAAAGTGTATGTATCTGCGCAGTGTCATCCAAGTCTCTGTTGGTGTAATGGTCCGGTGTCCCAATACTTTTGTTCATGCAGCGCTTTAGGTCTCGGCTGGTTTTCGCAGGGGTCAGGCTTCCCATTACTTTTGTCAATATTATACAGACAAAGTAATGGACATATAATATGGACAAAAGTAATGATGACATATATGAGCAAAAGTATTAGGACGCCTGACCTCTGCGAAAAACAGCCGAGACCTAGTGTGCTGCTCATACCCCGAGCACAAAAACGCAACAAACTTTCAAAATAAAAGGATAAAAAAAAACCTGCGTTAACAGGTGATAAAATAATCGGCATTAAGTAAACAATGCGTTAATGTGCCCAGCCCTAATACATATATGTATGTGTGTGCGCGCGCGTGTGTGTGTGTGCGTGTGTGTGTGTGTGAGAGATGTTTTCATTGCTCAAGTTAGACATCCCCAAAATTTACTTAACTGTTGCCGACAATCCAAGTGCAATCTTGTGTTGTAAAATATCATGTAACAGGCTGAAATGGACAGCTACACTAAAGCCCTAAAACCAGACAAACACATTATTGAGCATGAAGGTGAGACGTGACCTTGTTGGAGGGTTGTGGAGACGATTTCTCCCGGCTGCGTTCCTCATCAGACTCAGGCAGAGGGCTGCGGTTCCGCTCGATAGAATCTCTCCAGTGAGACTCAGACGGCAGGAGGGAACGGAACGATTTCTCGAGTTCATCCTCTGTTACTGACTCATCAAACTTCAGAGAATACTCCGTGGCAACTGAGCCGCTATCTGCTGTTCAGAAGAGAGCAGAGATGATAACAGCATTCAATAAACTACTGGAAAACAAACATCCTCAGACAGAGTAACAGGTTGCACAGTCTGGTGATTCCCCTATTTAAAAACACATCTGGTTCACCTCATTTGTTGAGATAAATGTTGCCTGTCCTCACAACAACAGTGTGAATGGGCCACACAAAGCTGCTGAATAAAGAAACCCTTATCCAGAGCAACTTACAATCATTAGTTACAGGGACAGTCCCCCTGGAGCATCTGAGGGTTAAGTGTGGTTTGAACCTGTGACTTTGTGGTCACTGGGTTCATAGGCAAGTGTTTTACCTACTAGGCTACTACAACCCTATAATGAGATAATAAAAACATTTTTGCAGCTTTGCAGGTTTAGACAAGTTTATATATTGGCACTGTACAAACTAAGGAGTAAAAAAGTGTAAAGAATTTAACAAAGGGTGCACACCACACCAAACTCTTATTTCTGTGAGGTTTATAATACAGGTCTATTAAAACATGAAGGGCCTTTAGGACCAGATCTGGACTCCTGTATTCTAGTGTCATGATCCTTGACCACTGCGCTCACCTCTATCCTCCATCAGCGATTGGATGCTGTCTGTTTGGAGCGATTCCTCCGGGGCTGTGTGCAATTCCTCTTGCACTGAGCTGCTGCTATGTTCTCTATAGTCACCAGCACCCTGTTCTTTCAGCGATGAGGAGAGCGAGGGGCTCAACCTAGCACTGCTGCCACCACCACTGAGAACGAGAAGGCGGGGGGGGGGCAAACAGCTGTTCTTTAAAATTTGAATCCGCAGTACAGAAATAATCAAGTATTATGCTATTCCGAGTATTACAGTAAGTCACGATTCTTCTCCCTCTGCCTTTTTGTACATACTATACTTTAAGGGACAATTCTGTGTCATTTTTTAATTTATTATTATTATTTTTTTTTTAGTGCAACGATACTTTTGCAAAAATTAACTAGTGTTCCCCCATGAAGTCGCAGTTCAGAGTTTGCTGCTTTCTCCTTAGATCTGAACTAATTGTTTGCAGAAACCACAAATATCCCCAACATTTTTTTGTTCTTTTTCGTGGCAATATATAATTATTCATGCATTTTAGTGCCAAGTTATTAATAAAAATATTATTTACTAATTTTGTAACATAAGTATAAATGTAAATTCTAAATTTCCATTAAAAAAATATAACCGTATAAATGTTTTAGTACTGTCGAGAGCACACAAAGCAACCAACCTCGGGTGTTTTCCTTAAATGTTTGTGTTTTTCGTTTTGTTCTTAAGCCCTGTATTTTTATTACTGTAAATTAAATTAATTTATTACTGTATTTACCTGCTTATACCAAAACGGGCTTGCATGAATTACAGTACAGTCTATATTGGGGTAACGTCGATATTTTACATTCTAGCACTGTGGATATCCGTTTACATTTTTTAAGTGTAATGTATTAAGCTGAATTTAAATTTTAATTTTAAGTGTTTTGGGAGCATATTTAGAATTTACACTATATATGCATTTTTAGGCTTTTTTTTTTAAACCACATCACAAATTCATGGTTTTTCACATTTAGCATGTGTTCTTGGTATGTAATCCCTGTGAATTTTGGGGGTCTACTGTATTTTGTAAAGAAAATGAGTACAAAAAAAAAAACAACAACAACAAAAAAAAAGAATAATATAAGAAATTGGTATACTGGACAGAGATCCAATCAGCTACAGTTACAGTTATACATTTATTACACACTGGCTGCTGATCACTATAATGTATTCACTTCGGTCTTTTTATTCATTTTATTTCTTGTTTAATTATCAGAGCAGCATCCTAGAGTTACAGAAGCACTTAAATACTGTGTATAATGAAACCTGTAACACAGCATGCTGTGAGATAATTTAAACCGACGATTAGATAACATCATACTGTACACACGACTAGTACCTGATGGTGGGTCTCCTCGATGGGACGGATTCAGACAGGCTGTCTGGAGGAGTCTCTGTTGCTGGAGACTGTACAATATGTGGGGGATCCTCACTCCGGCTGCTGAGCACAGACACATACACTGAAGTTATCAAATCCTCCACCAGTAGTCCTGCCAGATTTCCACTCCACTGTTGCAGCCAGAGGGTCCTTACCATGCTAACAGTCGACTTACATTATCTTAGGTAAGGTCCAAAGAGAGAGAACCTAGGATTTTTTGTGCAAATTTGACACAGACTGTCGTTTTTTTCTGAACTGTGTGAACAATCAGCTTTGATTCACTTTAACCTGAGCTCCTATATAGGAAACAACTCTGATATATGTAAAGATCTAAGTAAAAACAAACAAAAACCTGAGCAATAAAACCTGTAATGCAAACACATTCTCAGCCCAGTTACCCAGTGAAAAAGCTTCTTCTACATGTGTTTGGTGTCTGGTTACCTGTCTGTTTGCAAGCGTCTCTGTTGGTTGTAGAGAGGAGTGACAGAGGAAACGTTCAGCATCTGAGAACAGGCAAGCTCTGTCATCTACACAAGAGACAGAAAATAATAGATTAAATGAGTTTGTAAATGACAGAAAATGTAAATGCAAAGAAAACAAAGAGTGAAAGTTGTATGAAAAAGGAAAAAAATAAAGACAACGAATGACAGCTGCATACAAGCATCATAACATTTTACCAGTTGAAATGACATCAACTGACTAAATTGACTATAAGCCTTTAGAATATTTGAGGGCTTCTACGTCATGAACAATTTGCACAGGTTATAGTGAGGGCCAGGATCATAAGGCCTCAATGGTGGATCTCATTGTAGTTTTAATATTAGATTTTCCTCCCATGTTCTAATTATATTTTGCCTTTTTGCTCTCATAAGAAATGACCTGACATTTGTCACTCTGTTGCCTGGTAGATTGTATGTACTGTTAGATAAGGTGCATAAGGTGTGGTGTGTGAGCATGTGTGTGTGTGTGTGTGTGTGTGAGCGTGTGTGTGTGTGTGTGTGTGTGTGTGTGTGTGTCTATGGAGGAATACTCAGTGTTCAGAGTATTAACGGCCCAGTTCTGCTTGGTTAAGATATTTATCATCTTAGCGTCAATTAATCTCTTCATCTCCAGCATCATCAATCATATATTTACACTGAGCTTTTTATGTGGAGTCAGAAACTTTTGGTTTATTTTGGGCTGTTTTTTTAGTGCAGAATAAACCTGATCCAGTGCATTATTCTTCATCACCACTGTGACATTTTATTAGTTCAGTTCAGAAATCAATATTATCACTCCACGGTTGTATGAGTGAAAAACATAACACCTCCACCCCAATCATCACAGTAAACACAAAAGAAAGCCATTTTTGTGGGCAAAGGATGTCATGGTTTTCATTTTCCTTGGTTTGTCTCATCAAACTAGAAGTCATCACCGGCCTTTTAGCCAGAAGATGAATCATTTTGGTTTGGTCAGTCAGTGGGCGGATGGCAAACAGGCCAAACTCGAGCAGGCAGGCTAACCACGCCATCAGTCCTGATCTTGTTGATCCATAAAAGTTAGATCTTACATTTCTTCTTGTATTTTATTTTGTTCCCCAACTTGGATCCATCTTGTCCCTCAGAAACAATCCAAATTCACTTTTACACAAACATTTTTCAATCTCTGTTCATTACTTAGTGTTAAACCTTTCTGAGTGAAATATGTAAATGAGCTCAGTACTGATTGGATGCCCTGTATTGTGCCTCATTCAAAAAACAGTCTGTGTTGAAATGCTCCTTTTAACTGTAATATGAATGGGAGTTGCTAAACTGCTATGACTTGATTAGACAAATATTTATTTCTTCAAATATTTATTTATGACCGTGCTGTCAATTCCATCTCCAAGGATCGAAAGCCTTCACCACAACCTCAGATTGATCATTCATGCCTTAGATTATGTACTCATGGCTTAATAGAAACTTCAAAGGGAAAGTGAACTCACCCATGTGTGAGTGGACTATTTTCTTGCTGCTAGGTCTGACACTTCTAGTACTAGAACTCTAGTCAACCTCTTTCTAGTCTCGCAGCTGCAAAAAAGCATTACACCTGCCACCTAAGCCTCCATCCTTAAAGTCAGGTCAGGTGTCACTAACTCCTCCTGTGAGCATTTTAATGATGCCCGCATCTGTTTTCAGCTCCTGGTGCTGAAACAGAAAATTCAGCTAATAATTATTTGTCTCATCTTGCATTGAGTCTGGAGAGGAAGAGGCTTCCTCTCCCCATCAGGAGAACAAATGTAAAAGCAACCTATTCCCCTCTTTGTCTAATCTTTGTGTATTATCAGGCATGTGATACCCAGAACAGAGACGTAGGGGTAGATTGAGCAGCTAGCTGTCCTTGTACGAATGACGAACATCATTCCACTTATCTGAGCACCCGACAGAAGAGTAAGGACCGTGCTCTAGCATTTTTCTTAAGCAGAAATATAAAAATGTCTTGACTTGAGATGCACAAAAACTCTTATCGCCAGGGAACAGGGAAGCAGGTATCTTGATGATGATGATTAGTCAGATAACCCAGGCAATAAACATCCAGCCATCCATTCCACCAGCAGACAGATCTCAGAACCTGCTCCACATTTTAAACAACTTGATGCATTAGCCAAGCACATAGAGTAGTTTGATCAATCAGATTACAACATTGAAGACTACCTCAGAGAAATTAACTCCACAACACTGTTAGAGAAAATCTGATCTGGAAAGGCTTATTAGGAAGAGAACCTCCAGGCAGTCCTATACCTTCATAGAGTCACTGCCTTTTTCTGAAAGTAGTTACTCTCAGCTATGTAAAGCCCTAGGTGAGGAGTAATCCTTTTTCCCTTAAGCAAGCTTAGTGACCATCTCAGCCATTCAAATGAAGCACAGGCATGCTGAACACCCTAGAGGTGATTTTAACAAGCTTTCTTCGGCAGAAGACATGAACCAGGAAACTAAAAAGACCACACAGACAGTTTGGGAAACCATTGTATGTCCCAAGATTTCTGAAGAAGACTTTGAAGAAGGTCATTCTCATGCTGTTCATCAGCCTAAGTACTGAAACACTTTCCGAGTTCCCTCCTGAGGGTACCCCTCACCCCTCACCACGTCACAGAGACTGAGCAAGGAAGTGGAAGGACAGGCAAAACCAGCCCAAGAGGGTACCCATGATTATAGAAAGCTAAATGACTAGCAGTCAGAAGGATGGAATTCATGAACAGCCGTAAGTCACAACTAGGTTCTCTCTTGAACATTGTAACAGATCTCAGATCTTCAACCTGAGTGAGGGAGCAGTTCAAATTAGTTATTTGTGACAACCTGCAAGCATGTCGCTGACTTTTTATATCTCATGAACCTTGTCAAAGATGTTTCTGGTGTTATTCTCAGACATATTTTCATAAAAAAAAAATACAACAGATTCCTTCTGAAGGGGGGTCTTCCAAACTTCATTACCATTTTCATCCCTTCTCATATTCTTAAGTCTTTATAATTTACCTACTTTTGTTGCGAGCACAGCAATAGCAAGGTATCAGTAGAACAGGATACCCTGCAGGATAGTTTGTTAATTGGCTTCCAGCTCTGTCTAGCAACTCTTACACTCTTTACAATGTTTGTATCAAAACACATTTCAAGTGCATGTAAAATGTATATATAAATGCACAATAGCACATGGCTGCTGCCACCATTGTGCAAACTTAACAAGGAAGTTTGCCTTAAGTATTGCCCTCTTTTGGCATATCTCTCAAGCATTAAACTTTTTCCCCAGGAATTTGGAAGAGGCTTTTTCTTCAAACAGATATTTTACTTATTTTTTCCCTAAGCACTTGTTCATACTAAGCTTTAGGAGTCTTAATCACTTAATTTCTTAAGTTTGCTAGTCTATCACGGGATAGCAGGTGTTATGAAAGTATGTTATGAAAGAACGAACACTCCTTAACTGAGGTAAAACTACGGATCACTCAACCAACCTAAAGGTAAAACATAATTGATGGCTCCTATGAAGGATTAATTCCTCCTAGGACATGAATGAACATAATGTTAATTCTTGGAGCGATGTTGCTTTAAAAGGAAAACCTCTCACATAGTCTGAGCCAGATTAGCTCTCATTTTATATTTCAGAACCCTTGACTCACAATGCTCAGGACACTGTGAAGGTTGTCCGCATGGCAATTATAGGTGTGGGCAGGGGGCACAATTCTAGTGTTGGATTAAAGTTGGGAAGGAGTCTGCTCCAGAAGGGAGGGTGGTCAGAGTCTGGCCTGAAGGTTATTAAAACAGGGCACCAACCCACACCTAGTTCTCTCTGCAGTGTCTGCCAACACACATGGTCAAGAGGAACACCAATGTGCCTTAATTTTCAAAAACAAATTTCAAAGGTGCAACAGGCATTTCTGTGGCCTCTGTGAAAGTGAAGCGATCAAGTTCTTCCACTGAAACTGAAGGAGACCAGATGATTCTCCAGCAGCGACTGGACGAAATCTACACTCCAAGCTGCCACTGAAACTCTGAGAGGATGACAGACTGAACTTCAGCTTTTTTTTTTTTTAATGTTGAACTTTTTGACATCTGGGCATAGCATAGCACAGCTTACCTTCAGAACACAAATGGTGTAAAAATTAGAAATTGTAAATGTGTTCATGTCAACTAAAAATCTCAGCACAACTTCAAAAAAATGACAAAAACTTCATATTTATAGTGGTAAACCTCTCTAGTCACATTATAAGGCTGAATTCATTTCCAGTGCCACATGCACATTTAAACTTAACTGTTTCCTTTGATCGAGTAAAGACTAGATCAAATGCTCAGCTGATCTTGTTAACATACGGTGTAGTTTATTGCAGGGCCACGTTGAGAAAACAGGACTATATTTCCATTGCTTTCGGAGACAAACATTCAATGGATTCCTTCTTCACTCGTGCGGATCATCCGTGAGTGACACCTTTACCACTCAAACTCATGCTGTTTTTCCTCCCATGCTACACCCCTGGGATGAACTGGAACGGAGATTGTGAGTCAGGCCTTCTCGTCCAGCATCAGTGCCTGACTTCATAAATGCTGGACAGAATGAATGGGAACAAATTCCCACAGAAACTCCCAAATCTTGTGGAAACCCGTCCAAAAAGAGTGGAAGCTGTTACAACTGCAAAGGGGGATCAACTCCATATTAAAGTGGCATTTTAGTGGAATATTAAAGTCAATGTATTTGAATGCAGTTGTCCCTGTTGGTGTAATGGTCATCCATCCCGATACTTTTGTCCATATATATATATATATAAATACGTGTACTCCAAAAGAGCACAGTGCACCACATTTTAATGAATTAAAATATTCTTATGGTCCTACCAGTATATATTTTTGGTCACAATCATTTCAGGCAAATATGTGGCTGTATAGTTATAGTTTTTGGTTCGTATCACACAGTTGTGGCCCCCATCAATCCAGAACATTAATGACAACTCCTTATTAGTGTCAAGCCATAATGGTTTAGAAAGCTTGGAGCCTAACTTACATTTCGCCAGCTGAGAAGGAAAATGTTCAAATGGTTTGCTCTCCTGTATTTAATCTGTGAGGTGAAGACAGATATGTGGGTTTTAATAAAAGAAGCATCAATCTTTCATATGTGTTTAATAAATAAATGACCAAATAAATGAGGGATTTGGCCTCAGCTAAGAGAGAACATAATCGAACGTAAATAATGATTCATCCCTTCACTCCCTTTTACAACAGTGTCAGGGAAACATGAGTCATTTCAGCTGATCTCATTTCTAAACTCCGTCATTGTATTTTGGTAGTCAGAATTCAGAGTTCATGAAAGTAGAACCCAGTGAGCCCCACACATTTTCTCAATAATCTGAGAGAAAAAGATAAATGTGACGATGCAGCTTGATGTGTTCTGGGTTAAGGTGAAGCTTCAGAATATGAAAAAGTGTTTAGTGATACAGGAGTGATCCTCACTTACAGTATTTACACCGAGTACATTTTTTTCAGGTGGGATGCACTGAATGCAGTTTTGAAAATAGTGGAACCTTCACACCTGTTTTTTTTTTAATATTCTGGGATCTTTGGAAGAAGATGTAAGTGGACAGAAAAATGGATTTTAGCTGTAATCTGCGCACACCTTTTACAAAAAAAAAAACTTGACAAAAAGAGACCAGGAGAAACAAAAACACTACATATTCGGCATGCATGAGGCAGTAAGCAGTTTTGTTCCAAAATCTAGACTACTGATTGATTGTCTAAATTAATTCCAGAAGCATTTTATTTGTCTGGGTTTTTTTTTTTTTTAGGAATTTTATTAATTTCTTAGCGAAATTGTATTTCCTTGTTTTTTTTTTACATATTTGTCATGCTAAATAGTTGCAGATCTGTAAAAATGTAATGTAAAACAGAAGACTCCTTAACTAGGACACAACACAACAATTTTACTGTTTACTCTCTACCTCACTGTATCTCACCTGCTGTCTGTCATTCAAATCCACACATCAACCAGCAAACTAGCACACTGCACTTTACAGCACAGATGTTCTATTCTGATGCATTTTTCACACTGCGTTGATCTTGCTTCTGTAATTTTGTAACATTTGTTTAGTTGCAATATTCTTTTTTTGTACATTTTATTAACTTAGTTTAGTCTTTCCAAATTTCTCTTTAATTTAATTTAAATTATTTGATCACTTCGTTGCAGGTCGAACAACAAAAGTCTTGCAACACCTACATCACCCACTGGAAAAACAGCAACAGCTGCACCCAAATGCTTGGATTGAATATAATTGTTCAGTCTTTCGCAGCTGTGGATAACTTTTGGCACACACATCCCTGCAGAATTTATTTAGTTCAGGGCTTTTGAGCCAGAACTGACTCTTTTTTTAGCCACTGTATCTCAATGCTGTTCACTTTGACTCAGCTTAATTTCCAAGGAGGACGTTCTGATTTGCTCTTAAAGCTGCAAAGCATCTGCACACCATCATGTTTCCACTACCATGTTTGATTATTTCAAGTTAAGTCAAATTAAGTAGGTGGGACAGCTGGCCAACTAATGTTAGCTTGTAGCCTAGGATGGACCCCCCCCCCACCACCACCTGCTTGTCACATTTCCACCTCCTCGCACACTTTGGATTAAAATTAGTTTAGTGTTGAGTTGAAATGAGCAGTGTTGAAGCAGTTAAGATGTACTGAGTTAAAATCAGAACTGTTAGGGCACTTAATGTGTGGTCAGTTCAAACTGGCAGTGTTAGAAGGAGAGAATGGGGCATGTGATGAAGCACTACTGACATCAGTTCATACTGTGGACCTGCACAGAAAGGTGGTCAGAGAATTACCATCATATATACTGGAGCAAATGGAAACATTAATTGCACAACCTGCCATGGAAACTGGCCAAGGTTTTATCATTTTTGCACCGTATGACATGCAGTAGCATTGTAGGAGTGCTGGTCTTGTACAGTTTTCAGTGAGCTTTGGGTGAACAAGTGGGTACTTTGGGTGAACAAATTGTAAAAAGTGGACAAAGGGTCACTCAATCAGACTGACCTCCATCTGATCATTAAAGGGTTGATAGCTTCCAGGCTGTCGTTGATTTTGCTTTGCTTAATCAGTTCTGGTATGTGGGAGCCAGCAGACCAGCAGTGTAAAATATCCCAGAATAATATGCTCAGGCACTCTCTTTCTCTCTCTTTCTCTCTCTTGCTCGATCGCTCTCGCTCTCTCTCTCTTTCTTTAATTATTAAAACCCAGATTTATGACTACTGCGGAGCCTGCAGGCAAGGAGTAGAATTACACGTCAGCTGCTTTGCTTGATTGAAATCTTTCATTGTGAATTCTCGAGACTGCCTGCACACACTCACAAAGTGTGGGGAAGGCTGGTGGGGGCTGTGTTTGTGAACCAGTAAATAACAGCTTAAAATAACTCCATGGTCTACTTAAATCTTATTTCAGCTTAACGCCTGATTTTGGAGGACTGTAAAGGATTGTAATGTTAATGCTTTTAAATGAAGGATTTTAAAACAGTAAGAAAGAATCTATGGAAATAATTAAGACTAGCGTAATATTTCAAAAGCAACTGTCCAAGAGACTCATTCATTCATAAAAATTCTACAGCCAGGCATTACTAAAACCTCTTTAATAGGCCTGCCCTTTATCAGACAATATATTTTAATATGCCCAGTCAAAATAAGTCAGGCAAGTGTTCATCATCATTTTAGCTGTATACACAGTACACAGCGAAATGAAGCCACACTGATCCAAAGCTATGGTGCAACACAACAAAACACCACCAAACTACACAAATATGAGCAGGACAGGGCTGAAAGAGGGGGGTGCACTCTCTTCACCCTCCACAGGAAGTAGAGATTCTGCAAAGCCTTCTAGGCATTGAAGCTGGTGTTTATGCGTAACAAAGAGCTATTGATTTTCAGTAGAGAGTGATCACAGAGTGCTCTCCTGAAGTCAATAAGCATCTCGCATTCAGAGAAATTTTGTTGGCTCTGCACCAATCTGCCATCGTACCTCCTCTCTGTATTCCATCTCATCCTTCCTGCTGATCAAACCCACCACAGTCGTGTCATCAGCAAAGTTAATGATGTGGTTTGAGCTGTTCATTGCTACACTGTCATGGGTCAGCAGAATGAATCGCACAGGACTGAGCGAACAGACCTGGGGGTCCTAGTGCTCAGCATGGTGGTATTGGAGATGGTGAATTTCTATTGGAAATAAAATTGTCAAATCTAACAGTCACAAACTCTAGCGGCAGTGAAAAGTAACTAGAAACCAGCACAGCGTTCATACACCAGCGTTTATACACGTACACAGGACCCCACCTAAAGTTTTAACAGTCTGTGCCACATCTTCACCTGACCGTTTTACTTGTACTTACTCTGGTTGCTTGATTTGCAAGTCACGAGCGATGCCTGTGTGACTTGGACCACTGATGTGCCCACACCAAAACTCTAATGAACTAAGAGCCCACCTTGTTAAAGCTGATTTATAGGTAGTGTGTTAAAGAAATAAAGTACTAATAATCTGATGTTTGAAACTATGGTACAAAATATCCTATTTATTGTTAAATATTATTCAACAGTCACCACTGTTCAGTTTGTGTAGGGGGTTGTGTGGGTGTGTTGTTTGTGTGATTAGCATTACCTTTTAACAACAGCCACATATGCACAGAAAACAGTCCCCCAGAGGTCTGGGACAACTTAAAGCACTGAAATGACATAAGTTTGAAAACGCCCTAAAAGACTTAAGACACAAATTAAAGTTTTCTGTCGCTATAATGGATTTCTGTCAACAGAGGGCAGTAAAGGTCAATTGTGAGATTGATGCAGATCTGAAGAAAAAGAGTTTTTGGGGGGTGGGGTGCGTAAACAAGCTTCAGCAGACAAAGTTTCGTGAGATTTCTTTTTTTTTTTTGCTTTAATCCATGACTTAAGATAAGGTGCTAAAGCTGGCATTACACCAAGACTACATTGGGATACACTGACATGAAAATTGTGGACCAATGCCATTTACATGATTAAGCCAGTGACATTACTAATATGTAGAAATTGCAGATATCCCCAAGGGTCCATTCATGAAAATGATGTCTGGGTGGACCAAATCAAGGTGAGGGACCTATTGCCACCATGGTCAACACAAAGGCCATTGATTCAAATAGTTTACCTGTTTATACTATAATTGTTTCTTGTACAGTGGGAATACTGCAAACTCTACTTCTAACTTGTCCGATTGTATTAGAAACAGGCTTTAGATTATTATTGTAATTGTTTATTTCATTATAGTGTGACTCTGGGCACTTATCATGATGAATTCCAATTTGTTTGTCTTTCTGAGAGCTAAGATTAGGATGAAGAGAGGTGGCTTTGGGGGCATCAGTAAAAGACCTATAACAGGAAGCTAATATCAATGTAAATTCTTGTCCAGTGGGATTCACTGAGATTTTATTTGTCGGAGTGATATGTTCTATTCCTAATCTATTACTGACACAGCTTTGTTGTTGTAGTATCAGTGCAGCCTTACTGAAACTGCCTCACCAGCTGTGAAACCAGAAGCTGTGCTGGATATGTGGGGCCATCATTAATCTTTTCCCATTAGAAAGAAATTGTTTCCATAGTCAAATTTGCACCTTTTTTTATCAGTGGCATTACCCGGCTATGCTGTGTGTGAGAAAAACTCCTGCTTTGTGACTAATGTGTCTGTCAGCAGAGCGGCGATGAACTGAAGGAGTGAATAAACATGTTTTCTCACATTCTGTCAGAATCAGCACATCACTACAGTGCCATCTGCTGGTAGACCATAGAACAGTCAGCTGTATGAGTAGGATAACTTCAGTTCTACACAAAAGGCCATTGACCTGATTGCCTCTATCAAAAAAGTCACCCTCTGTCAGATAGACTGACATTTAGGGCAGCAATAACAGTTACCCAAGGACAACACCTCAAAGTCAGAATGGAGTACATGAGAGGGTCATTAATACTAGCTTTCTTTTGCGTTGTTCTATTATTTTTCCTGTACCTAGAAACAAGCATGCTGTAAGGAAAATAATGAAAATCAACCAGTTGCTTCAACTAGTTATGAATTGTTTTTGAGAAAATCGTTATCAACATAGTGAAAACAGAAGTCGAGTGTTGACTAGATCCCTATGCTTGCTTGCATGTGTAAATAAGGTACAGACAATAATGTCAGGGGCGTAGTACATTTTATTCATACTCGTTTAGAGGATTCTACTTCTTATGCAGATTTTTATTGTAGTTCCACATGTAATACTGTACTGCCTCATCAATAGTTAAGAAACCAGATGAAACCAATCATGAAATTCAAACACTCGTTCTTGACCAACCATAAGCAATAGTTCCGTGTAATAGTATTCTATCATCATCCCAGTCCATGTAATAGTATTCTGTCATCATCCCAGTCATGCATGTTGGTAGTCCATGTAGCAGACTTCAACACTGTCTGCGGTTCTTGTGATCACTCATGGTGTGAGTTTATGTTGTGAATCAGAAGTCTCTGATAGGTTTTTTTTGTTATGAGGCAGTCTTTGACAGCCTAATTAGATGTACAGTTTGAGTCAAAACTGGTGAGTCTCACAGAAGCTTCATGAAATACAGCATTGTAGCTACCCATGTTGTCCAATAGGTGTTAATGGCACCAAAAATGCACAATCACAACACTTGAGTGGAGGCAGCACCTGCCAGGGGCCGAGTCTGTCCTAAAGATTATAAAAAGCAGGTCCCAAACCCCACCCAGTCCATCCTGCATCTGCCTTCTAACCGTCTGGAAGAAGACAAAAAAACTCACCCTTTTGCTCTGGAGAGGGAATAAAGTATCAGAAACATTGCTGAAGTTTAGCTTAGGCATCTGATCAGTGTCGCAAGAAGCAGTCATGGTTGCAACAGACTTTTGTAAAAGCAGCAATGACCTTCACTGAAAACTGAAATAAACTTCACCCTGGATCCTGGTAGACAAGATGAATTCCCAGGAGCAACTGGACTAAACTGAAATCTGCGCTCCAGATTTTCCCTCCGAACTTGCACAGAATCTTTGATGCGCTGAACTTTTAGATATTTGCAAAACTTTTGAATCTTTTACGTCTGGACCCAGCATAGCACAGCTTACCCTCAGAGAAAAAATCTGTAAACTTTGTAATTGTTTTCATGTTCAAGTCTTACACTGTGTCTGAAGAAATCTACACTGAAACTGAAGTGATAGATCTTTGCATCCCATTCACTCCTGAGAATGACAGAAACTTCATCTTTATAAAACTAAATGCCACTGATTTTAGTATAAGGCTTAATTCTCAGGTAAAATGCACATTTATACTCAGCTAGTATAGACTAGCTAAAAGCTCAGCTCGTCTGTTTAATATACAGCATATTTCACTGAAATGTCGTGTTAAAAAATCAAGGCCATTTTTCCTCAAGATCACATTCCACATATTCCTTCTAGTCTCTTGCAAAACACCCGTGTGCGCCATTTTCCTTCCCTGCTTCACACATAAACAGGAACAGAAACACGCTTCCTCTGTCTCCCATGCACATGCCAAGCCACACACTCTCTCCCTCATTATCTCTCATTCATGCTGACATGCACATGCATGCTAGAAAACAAAGGATGCACAGCACATGATCAGTACCTTCTTCACTCACTGCACTTCACTTAAACTGTAAAGATGCTGATGTTTGACTGATTGCTGTGTGTTTTTGGAATAAACTGTGTAAATAAATGTTTATTTATTTTCACTAAGTTGTCTTGATTTAATTGTTACATTGATTGATGCCAAAATCTTTATCTTTTTAAATGAAAGACTAATATGTATGATTTGATTATATTAATGAGGCTGAAATGAATGAGACTGATTTATTTTATTAATCAGCACGATGTCATTCAATTTTTGCTTTTATTCAGTTTTTGCATTTTTTTTATCATTCAATTTTTGCAAAAATATAAATTGTGACAGACAGTAATAGGCATTGATAGGATTATTTTGCAGTTGCAGCATTTTAATCCGTTTTTCATAGAGGACATTGGTGGCTTGAACATGGAGGAAGCCCAAACCAGGTTTCCCACAGTGTGGGACGTGAATCTTAAAAGACACGCCCTTTGTCTGGACCTGGTTCTTTTTAAAGTCATGCCAGAAATCTGTGCAGTTTGAGTCTTTTTACTTTGTCCTATGTTTTCTTTTTGCTTCTGTTTTGTCACTGATCTGATTGTTGTGATCACAGATTTGCCAAGTCTATGTGTGCCTCCATTTTGATTGTGTTAATAATATGCATTTTTACTGGCTTTAGTATAAGTATACACAGGTATAAAAACATGGGAATCTTCTGGGGGAGATAAGAAGGAAATGGCACCGGTAAATGCCTAATATTTGGTTAAAATATACTCTTGGTTGAATATCCAATGTTTGTCATCAGTCTAGATTGATATAAAACCATACATCACCATCTCAGGCTTTCATGGTCTTCTGTTGGTAATGATGAGAAGGCAAGAGGAGCGTCAAAGGAGAGGAACGGGATTTGACCCCTGGTCTCAACACAAACAAAACAACACTCAACGAAAAATGAAACCGCTCAGAGCTTTATACACAGAAACGGTCAAAAAGAGAGGAATAGTTCTTATTATCCAAAACAGGAATGGAACCGAAGACAGATTCGACAAGGGCAACTTAAAAACACGGATCAAGTGAGACACAGGTGAATACTGATGAGGGGGTTCAGGGCAAAGGGTTTAGAGGGCAGTAGATCACTGGCTCTGACAGTGAAGCATGAAAGATGGGGGCGAACAAAGCTGATATGTCACTGGGTTGACCTACAGGGAGTATAGGTGCGGTTCTGTGCGTGCGGTCGTCCTGTGTCTGATGCTGCTAGAACACCACTGAACAGACTGCTGGGCAGAAGGGACCCCACATCAGTTGTCCTGGTCAGGGGCAGGGCTGGCTGTTAGCCCAGCTTTAGACAGGCCTCTAAAGATGGAGGATGGAGGATGCAGGGTGACCCGGGAGGAGTGAACCTGCTGTGGGACCTGGGAACCGCAGGGAGATGCAGGGAAGGAACAAACAGACAGCCTACTAGCTAGTAGCTAACAAGATTTTCTCTATATTGTACAGAAATAACTTTAAATTTGAGATTTGGGGAAGGAAGTGATATTTGGATGAATTTGTTCTGTTAAGTTTTGCAGATTTTTTTAAGACTGTTTAATAGATTCTCCTGGTTAAAAGGTTTATGTTATATTTGCTATGCATCATACTTATGCAACAAGGTCTTTTTGTGTCAACGTGTGTCCGTGCCAAAAAATTGAAATATTTTGTTCAGGTAGGAAAGGTTTAATGTCAGTTCAGTTTGGTCTGGGTTGATAGGTTTAGTTCCAGAAGGTTTTGGTGTGCTTTGGTTGGTGAAGTGTCGGGACAGTTTTATTGGACTTTTATTGGACTCGGTTTAGTCCAGTATGGTGTTTGACTGGTTTGACTGGTTTAGTTCCAGGACAGTTTAGTCTGAGTTCACCAGTTTAGGTTCAGTCTCCAGTTTCTCGTCTCACTGCTTGTGACTGGCTTCAACGCAGGCAGTTGAATTTACAACTATTCTCTAACGTATTGATCTTTAGGAGCTGCCAAATGTGAAAAGCTTTTTCACTTGATTAATAGAGTACAATAAGTCTGCTCTGGACGGACATGAGCACTACATTTTAGAGATTCTTATTGTGTGATCAAGAGATTTTTCCATTGTGCATGGAAATTGCGTATGCCCTAATATGCTCGAAAATTTGCAACTATTGCAAGTATATATGGTCATCATTCAAGTCCAGAACATAGTGCGTAGCTGCAAGACCAAATATTCAAGAGTGATGTTGTATTTAAGATAAATCCACTGCTGATATATGCAGCACACTTTAATTTTGCTTGTGACTTTCTCCAGCAGCCATTGTTTCAAAGCAGCTTGTCCAGAAATGCAGGTGATTCCCCCTGGTGGACGTTGCCAAGACAGACAGTGTCAGGAAAACTCTATAGAGCACAACAAAAAAAAACACACAGAGCAGAACCAAAACTCTAAAGAAAAAACTCTCTAAAAGCAAGAAGAAAACACACTGAGGGGAAACCAGACTCAAAAGAAAAACTTTAAAACATAAGGAAGAACCACCATGAGGAGGGAGAAAAGACTCACTAATAAAAACTTCCCAACAAAGTGAGGAAGAACAGAAAAGAAAAAAAAATACTCAAGAGCCTGAAGAAAAACTATTGTGAGGAACCAAGATTCAAAAAGGAAAAACTCCCGAAGAACTGGGTGAAAAGAACCAAGACTCTAAGAAAAAAAGCATCTAAGAGCATGAGGAAAAATCCCTGAGGGGAATGAAGACTCAGTTCTCTTTTAAGGCACACTGACTTTTGCAGTTACAACACAATTATACTACCAATAGTAAACGGGGAATATTACATTGAGAGAAAGTGTTTGTGTTTGTTTAGTCTCTGTTACAATGTGCAGTAAACCATATAAGCAAGTCTGTCATATACTATGTAAGTATATTAGATATAACTCTGCATGGTTTGAGCAAGTGTGAGATGCACCATGTTAGTTGTTAGGGTACAGGTTTCAGTATTTGTTTTCTGCATTGTCCTTGTACCTGAAGAAACACTAAAGATGCAATTAACTTGCTGTCTTACAATGATTGTTTAAAGTAAAGTGACCTCTTATAGGCGTGAGCACAACACAACACACGGTGTGAACAGTATAACATTCGTTCTCTGCATTTAATCCATTCACCAAGTGAAGCGGGGGGCTGCCACCAACGAGGGCCCGGGGAGCAGTGTGTGGGGACGGTACCTTGCTCAAGGGAACTCTATCATTTCATTTTATTGATCCATTTCATTTTTTTTAATACAGACACCATTTGCTACCTTAAAACGTGAGGCAATTACTATTACTCAAACTGTAACTCACAGCTTGACTAAGACTCTATTTCTATTGACCATGATGTGTCATTGCCTGCCTTTACCACAAGATGGAGCCACATACAGTATTTCAGTACTGAGGCATGTTTCTAGTCTCGGTGAAGCAGTGAGGGAAGGTGATGCCGGACTTATGAGACTGAGCACAGAACCAGGCCTCTGGGTACAGTCTAGTACGGTAAAGTGGACAGGGAAAGTGGGGCTTAAGCTATGCCAATTTGTACTAGATAAATTGAAAAGCATAGACATTTTTAACTTCAAACTATTTAAAAAAAATCAACCCATGACCTAAAAGAATAAAAAAAATAAACATACAGAACCCACAAGAAGGTGTACACCCCTACCTGTTTCTAAAAATGAGCAATAATGCATGCTTGAAGATCAGTATAGACCAGTATCAGTATAGTAGATGTAGGAGAAACTGATTCTTTGAGTTTTTTACTTTTTAATAATTTCAGTGGTGAGTGAGTAGTGCACCAGTTTGCACTGCAAAGAGAGAGAGAGAGAGAGAGAGAGAGAGGGAGAGACATAGAGAGGAAGAAGGAGAGAGAGCACATACAAGTTGTGTTCTGTGAGGCTAAAATTTGTGCACATTGTCTGATCCTGCTCAGGAAACATGCAAATAGCGAAACTGAACTTGAATGCGCAATGATCATCATAAACAACAGTTCATTTGTTATTCAAATGCAGAGATTGATGTCCTGTTTCGCTTAGTCTTGGAGAGTCCATGCTCTTACTTCCCGATCGTGTTTTTGTCGTGATTCGGCCTGCTGGCGTGAGCTGGGGCTGATTCACTGGGGACACGATCAATTCTTCTGAAGTCAGATGCCATTGTTGTGTGTGTATATATATATATTGCATTTACGTAAGCTACAGTTATAGGAGACGAATGAGTAAAGATGAGGGAGGATGAGCCTGTTGCTAGGTAACAGATACGGGAAGCAGCTGGCTGGTGTGATGCTGCAGTCTCGTGTTTGAGCTTTATTTAGCTTTGGTGGGTTTTATTCAGCTTTATTTAGCCCCTCTGAATGGCCGCTAGGAGCACGAGCGAACAGTTGTGGGTTTGTCCTCACGTTTCGGAAGCTATAACAAGCCAAACCTGTGTAATGTGACACACAAGCTGCGAAAGCTGCTTTGGTTCGGGTTTGATGGGCTGAAAGATGGATTACCTGCTGAGGCTGGCTTGTGGCCAAACTTTGGCCACCGTCTGTCAGACAGGGCTACAGAGCCTGAAGCCAGGGCTAATAGAACAGTGCAGAATGTGTGTTTTTTTTTAAACTTTGCAGTAGATGAGAATGGTCAGTGATGGCCAGTGGGAGTGTTTTCTTAGGTTTTGGTTTTGCTGCAGTCACAGATCGTTGCATGTTATGTAATGCCAAAAAGGAAGGATTCTGTTCTTCTTATTGGTGCACAGACAGCGGCACATTATTTACGCTAGTGTTGCATAACTGGTCCGTGTGTATTTGTGAGTGTTTATACTGGTTTGGTGCAGGCCGACACGCTAAAGCATTTTGGACCAGCTGAATCATTTCTGTTTTCAGTTTTAGAAACGCTTTACATTTGAAATGTGTGTGCGCATAGCAGTCAGATCTCTTGGACTGTGGTCACATGGCCCTTATCATGAATCTCATTATTATTATTATTATTGTTATTATACATTAAAAAATAAAGAAAAGTTTAACAAAATGCTGGCGTCTTGCAGCATCATCACAGTACCATCCGATACTGGGCTCTGCTGCTTATTTAGAATGTAGCTCCTAGTTTTATATGGCTCTCAAATCACCATTAACTACCAAAATGGAGGCCAAGTACATTCAAGCATCAGCTAAATGGGCGTCATGTACAACGAACATAACTGCTGCATCTGAAAATAAAAGCTGAACAATATATGCAGCTCCGGGAAAAAAAATAAGAGACCACTGAAAAAATGTTCAGTTTCTCAGGTTTTATCTTTTATAGGTGCGAGTATTGAACTGAACAGCTTTGCCTCAGTTTATAAGAACTGCTCATAATATTTCTCCTAATTTCCAAACAAAAATATTGTTCTTTAAAGCATCATTTTTAATAAAAGAAATGATGCAGTGTTTACAAAACTTGAATAATTCAAAGAAAACAAATGTCTTGTTCACTTTTAAACAAAATGGCAATAATTACCGTTTGACAAACTGCTAGTAGTGTTTTACCATCCAACTGGTCTCATTGCGAGAGGAGAGTGTCGATTACAGCAGTGTTTTTATACTTTTCCTCATTAAATCAGATGTGATTCAGGTGATCACTAATCAGTACCTCATAAAGCAGAATGAGGTGCTTGTGTAAGAATTTAACAGACACTGGCATGGAATGGTTGTCACTCATAGAGATGCTGATTTCGAAATAAATATATCCAGAGCTGTATTTCGTAAAGTTTATAGATGCATTTAACCAACACAGCTTTGTAGATATTTGTCATTAACAATTTTTCACAGTAGCCATGGAATACAGTTTACAGTGACCAGGATGTCCTTCAGTTTTCAGCTTTCAGAGTTCTGCGTTAAAGTTTTAAATGGAGGGAAAAAAAACGACTTCTCAAGCCTAAGTAAACTTTCACACATGCGCCTAGATGTCTTGTATGGTCTGAACTCAATAATAAAATTCTGGCCTTGAAATAAAATCTAGGGCTACAACAATGACCGCATTGCTGGCATGCCATGGTATAAGGAGACGGTGATGATCTACCGCCATTAACGTCATAAAGGCCCCCCATCCACCTTCCGCTATGCAGGTCCAGTCCCTTAAGTAAATTCCACTGAATAATCGTCACTTCCCCATTGTGAGAATATTTAATTGTTTTCAATTTTATTTTGCTGAAAATATTGTGTGCACCGATCTGTGAATCGTCTATTGAACCGAATTGTGACTAGCGTTATATGCCTGTGATGTACTGCAGCCTGAAATGCACATCTGTACAGTCTGTATAACAAGTGTGTTTTCTAAATGCCATGTTTTGATTTAAAATCATTTCAGTTTACTAGGACTACAGTTTATCCCATAAACTGGGTGTAGCCCAGCCCACTAAGTGTGTATTGTAAATGACCAGAACTGCCAACAAGCTCGAGACAAAACAGAAAATGAGAATTCACTGACGAAAGGCAGGGCTGATCAATTCTTTACCACCAAAATATTTTCCGGTGCTGTAATTCTACAGAGTTTGTGAAATGATAGCATGCATAAACTCTGTGTGCATTACAGCATATTCTGTGCCACGTCTTTTCACACATGAACATCTGATCCCGAGAGATTGAAGTGATTTTCTGGTTGTAAACGTTTTTTCAGTGCATGTTTGCCTCCGTCTAACTGCTGTATCACATGCTGTCTGCTAACACGTCTTTTGACACGCTGTCGCAAATTTACACCTGGTAAATTGAACAGAATATATAATCCTCCGCATGTACAATATCTCCAGGTACTTTTTGAGTGGTCCTCCAACAGCCATGGAAAAAATAAGAGACTACTTTCCCCTTTTTTTCTGTTGACTGTTTGTGTGTGTGTGTGTGTGTGTGTGTGTGTGTGTGTGTGTAAAATGCTATTCTTTTATGAACTATTTTAGTGTGAGCTGTGTAAAAATAAGAAATGCCTCCATATGTGTTGTGAGTGCAGTAGTGTTTGTAGAGCAGCTTTTCTA
>JBBIGA010132795.1:0-17258 GCA_037576975.1 Alestes dentex | reverse complement strand
GTTTTCATTTCTTTTTCAGAGGCTTCCACACCTTCATGTACTTTTGAAAAACCCTGAACATTTATTATGGCCATTTGCCTGAAATTATTATTATGACTGAAGTCTCAATGGGGGGTTCTCTGTAAAAGTTCATTGGCAAAGCTGAGAATACCTTGCCCATCCTAGAGGGGCATAAGTGCAAATACAGGTTTGAAGGTCACATACTTTAGCGTGACATTTCTGAATGTGAAATGGTCTTTGGTGTATCTGAGATTAATTGATACTTGTTGCCCACTCTTTTCCCCCCCTCCCTTCATCAGGTCCAAACCGAAATGCGGAAGATGTGGCTGCGCTGGACGCTGGCGTTCGACTGGAAGGGTCCTGTGGTGCTGGCCAACTACCGCTATGGCTCGGTGCTGACAAGCCTGAACAGCAGCGGCAGCGCCCGCTCCCAGCTGCCGGCCTCGGCCCGTGGCGCCATCCTGCTGTCCAGCCGAGTGTATCGGTCATCCAGCCGCACCAGCAGCACCCGCACCTCGCTCTCCCACACCCACGCCCACACCCACGTCGCCCTCCCTGGCTACGTCTTCAGCAACTCGGACGTGGAGAGCCTGCCGCCGTCCATTCCGGAGGAGACCGAGGAGGAGGCCAAACGCGTGGACGACATCACACTCAGAGAGGACGCAAATGACATCACACCAAGGGAGAGCATGGAGGACGCCTTCAGAAACCACGTCAAGCCTGACGATGACATCATGCTGGGAGGAAACAGGAACCTTACTGATGAGGACACCTTCAGAGAGAGCTCAAGTGGCGTCAGACTGAAGGAGTCTGGGGCTCTGAGGTACAGCAGTTTGGATCAGGAGAAAGAAGAGGCGCTGTAGGGCAATGATATGGCAGCACCCACACTAAACATCAGGTTCTTCACTGTTTTTACTTACATTTCTACACATTTTAAGACAACCATTTCTTTGCTGAATTATTGAAGGAAAAAGAACTAAAATACAAAGTTTGGTTGCTCCTTTGGTGAAGCCAGTAGTCTCAGAGATTACTTGACTTATTTAAGCCTAAATACATTAGGAGTGTAATAAGTGATGGGACCCTTCAAACCTCTCAGACAGCTCAAGGGCCACATCAAAATGGCTGACTGAGGATCTGAATCTAATATGGTAAATTCAACAAATAAGCATTTTACACTAAAGTGTGCAGAAATTAGTCATGTTTAAGCCCGTTCCTTGCAGAGATGGTGTCAAGCAACAAAATGTGCAGTTTAACCCGATGGGCTCAAACATTTGCATACCTCAACCCAAACTGATGAAAACGCGCACAGTTCGTGGACTGTAGGTTGAGGCATAAACAAATCATTGTGAATCCAGCTGTGGAAAACTGGAATTGTGGTCAGTTTAAAAATACTGCGATCAAAAACTCTTTGTACTAACTGTGACAGGGCTCGCCATGCACCCCCAAATAACCACTGCTTATCCTGGACTGAGAATTGTAAAGTGACTCGGATTTGGACTTAAAGACTTTATGCCGTCCGTGAAAATATATGTAAAGACACACACATAAACATATATATATATATGTTTATATTTATATATATATATTATAGTACATACACTCTTTGGTACAAAAACAGTCATGGCATACTAAGCAGAGTTCTCTATGCACATGTGCTTTGCTTTTTTGCTACTATGAGAGACTGTGAAAGAAAGGGAGTGTGTCCCCTTTACTTTTAAATAGAACTACAGCTGTGAGTCATATACACACGTCCAACACTCCAGACGAGTGAGCCGTCTTCACTCCTACACAACCAGATCACAACCAGATTTTTCACACAGAATGTCTTACAAAGATCATTTCTACAAACTGTGGTGAACTGGACTGGTCAAAACTGACCGAGTGAAGTTTATTCTACTGCTTAACGCGCCTTTTGAATGACTAGGGCTGTAGGGTGCTAGGATTCTGGGTACTAAGTGCTGATTGGTTGATGAGCTGAGCAGCTCATTGGCTGTTCATACTCACTGATGTCATGAATGTACACAAGCCACTGTTGGAAAAGCCTGTAAGAGAAGCTAAACAACCTTTTAAAAAATATCACAGTGGTGTTGAAATATTTGATGCTGTCTTGAGAAAATGAGTGCATTAGTCTGTATAAAAATGACTAATTTATACATTACAATTTTGTACAAAAGCTCCAAATGAACCCATTAGTTTTGGATTTGCTTAAGAGCGCCCACTAGTGTCCAATCAACCTGACCGACATGAAGTGGTGGTCCTCCTAATTACAAGTTCCCTGTAACATCTTACAGTTTTTAACATCAGTGATCTTTGCTCGTCAGGTTTCCTGACTGACAAATCTAATCTAAAGATAATCTACGAGAAATTGGAAAAAAAAGCCCTAGAAGTTAAGTGGTGTAACTACACTGCTGAAATTTGCATTTGTGGATGTAAATGTGTACATAACTTTCCTTTTCACCTGAGTAATGACTACTGTTAGTTGGTGGTGTTGTCCTTTCAAATGATACATGTGTTAATTAGGATGTCAGTGGTTGGCAGTTTGTGCACTGATGTGAACCAGTATCAAATGTACAGGATGTAATCCATTATTTGCTGTAAGTACTATTTTTGTATTGATTTGTATGGATATGTGTCTCCAATGTATACCATATCGTGGGTTTGTTCTGAATATTATATTTGTATTTGTACTGAGGTTTTTGTGTTTAAAAAAGAAAGCACTATAGGAACTACATTCACTTACAAACTTTGCTTACAAACTGAAAACATGTTAAAAAAATAATTGCAAACAGCCTTTGGTTCAGTTTTTTGGGTTGATTGCTAGGTGGGCTTCTAAGCATTGGCTGCATCATCAGGAGATTGTGAGGCTGATCCCCAGTGATGCCACAACCAAGAGTCAAGGGTCCTCTTGGCTGTGGCGTCCTCGAGGGTGCCCTCTCAGACAGCCTGTCAGACCCAGGCAGCCGGGTCACCGTGGGGGGCCCTGTTCGACTCCGGGATAGGTGGTGGTGCCTTCTCGCCCCCCCTTCGGAGGCTGGTGCAGGAGGCAGAGTTCTAGCGGCCCACGTCACCAGAGTTCTAACCTGCACAAATCTTGTCGTGTCTGTGTGTCAGCTGTTCCTGATTAGCTCCCTACCCCCTTGTGATCCAGGTTGCTAGGCACCAGTTAAGTGTCTCTCATCTGTGTCTGAGTTAAACCTTGTTTCCGTTTCATTAGTTGTGTGTTTTGATTGGTTGTCCATGTCGAGCCCCCTTGTGTGTCCGTAGACAAAAGTTGGGCGATCCAGAAGGCTGGCATCATCACCTTACCCTCACTCTCTCCTCAGTGAGCCCACGTGTCAGGCCAAACTCTGTCAGGAGGCTGAGTGCTTCTTGGTTCTCACACGGTGGACGGTGATTGTCTCCCTCTCTCTTTCTCTCTGTTTGTCCCATGTTCTCACTCTGAGCTGCCCTGTCCGCTGACTGGTGATCCCCTTCTTGGCTCCTGGCAATGCAGAGCTTTTGTCTGCTGGGCTCCAGTAAGGAGCGGCTAAATGCATCAGGTCCCACTCGGCAGCTACGACATCTACGCAGCCCGGCTGAGCGTGATCCTTATACCTTGCCTGGCTGAGAGTGGAAGGACCTTGGTGATTCTGCTGGAGGACTGTTTCAGTTTGTGGACTCTTTCTGTTTGTGGCTCTCTGAGATCGCTTTATGTTTTGCATTCCTATTAAAACCTTCGTTCCAGAAGTTTCCCGCAGTTGCGTCCTCCTTACCCGAGCCGAACATGACAGTAGGGAATAAAGTTGGATGCAATTAATTTACTGCTCTTACTGTTACAGCTGCAATTGTGCAGCTGCAATTGTGATTCACTTGTAATAATTAGTCAGTTTACATGCCTGCAGTGCTGCTTACAGGTCAATTTCAATAAATACAACAGTTCTGATGGTACAGTCGGAATGGTTGAGAATTGTCAACTTTTTTAACATGTGTGCTAGATGAACAGCTAATTTAACATTGCAGAATACGAATTGACAAACAATATGGGTTGTGAAAAGCTTTACTGAACAAACCACATTCAGGTAAATCTCCTAAAAACCGAACTTGACAGTTTAACGACTCTAGTATTATTAACAGCATGCGAGGATCTACAGCGACTGAATCACAGCCATGATATTATTCGTCATCTCACGTTCTGTTGCTTAAACCAGAACATACGTAACATATACAGAACATACACATACAGTTTACGTAACAAAAAATAAATGTTGCAAAGCAGTGCTGACGTGGTTCATTGTGTGCCTCTAAATTAACTCTATTACACGCCATCACAGCCAGGCCAGAACACTATGAAATCCGAAAGCCACTTCAGAATCTTCTTCTTCTAAATGGCCGTTTCCCCATAGACACTGAATGCGTTTCCTTACCATGATCATAATCAAGCAACCCTTAAGGTTATGCATTCTCTGTTATGCAATCTCCTTCGGAACAAAATAACAGAAAAATCATGTCCCAATTATATGCTCCTTTAGCGTAATTCACTCGATCGCAAGCGGAGTGAAAAGACAGCGCAAATCCTTCTGTTCACAACCAGTCACGACGAAGTATAATAGTATATCATCATCAAAATGGTACATTTTTTTTAACACCTCCTTAATATCAAGAGCATATTCACCTAAGAAACAATTACAGGCCTGTGCCATGTCTTGATGAGCACAGATGACAAGCCTGAAAACATTTTACCCAACATGGCAGGGCCATGGTAACTGGACTGGCTGTTGTTTTTAAGCTTAAAAGCTTTCATCTGTTCCCAAATGTGCCGGTAAGTGATAATTACGGGGACGGAATCATGAAAATTCATCACAAAATGTCATTTTTCGCACTGATGGGGAGGAAAAATGAAATCTTTTCTTCTTCAGAAAACTCGGCCATGCAGGAAAGAGGGCTATGTGCCAATACGACAATAATTGCTTAATTGGATGCGAGCAAGTTGCAATGAAGACGAGACACAAGGCTGTGATTTTTTTCTCCTCACTTCATCAGTCGATAATGAGGCTCTGAGCTCAACAGCAGTCAGTCGTCCTTCCTCCTGGCAAAGACAGATGCATAAAAGGCGTCTATGTGAAGCCCGCCGTCACAAGTCTGCCTGGCCTGATCAAAGTCAGTGTGTGAAGGGTGGGTGTGAGTGAGAGAAAGAGAATAAATAAAGCAGAAAGCAATAAAGATAAGACACAGAGTGACACGGCTGACTTTGTCAAGTCTGTTTATCCGTTTTAGGACCTCATTCACTCATCCATGCTCACAAGTGGCAAATGATAATTATCTGCTCCTAGATTATAACTGCTTTTGATCTTGGTCCGAGTGAAAATCAGAAATTCCAGCAAGCCCCAGGGCTGAAAAATAGTTTTTATACGATTTACATTACTGACATTTTTTCACATCAGTTGCTCATTATAGTTGTTGCACAGTTTATTCATTTCTTTTATTGCTCAGAGCCGAGGCAACCTTTAGCACACAGCAGCTCCTGAGGTGCTGATAATGTCATGGCCATCAGTAAATGATCACTTTTTCCTGTAGTATTACAGGAAAGGCCAGTAGACAAATATTAAAATTAGATCTGCTTTATTACCCCATCTACAAAAATCTGTTTGGTGTGAAAAGACCCCAATAACAGAGCATTAAGCTGAAATTTAAATACTGTATTTGAAGACATTGGTGTAGTAGAGCCTTCTGTGATGAGATGTTTGTCTTTATTTCTGCCAAATTTCATGCTGGTGGAAATATGTCCGGAGATAATAAACCCTAAACATGTTTTTTTCCACATAAGATCCTTTTTAATTAGCGTTTCAGTTTAATTTGTTTTCAGGAGAGTGAAAATGTGATCATGTTAGAAATTCTCTGGAATTCTGTCCGATTTGACATGGAATTTCCCATGTTAACCTTACTCTGATGTAAAGAGATGCAGTTATTCCAGTTCAGATTAGACAGAGGCCAGGTTTGTGCTCTGCCCACCAAACAGGTGACTCAACTTGAGTCACTATTTCGCCATTCCTTTTCATGAGACAGCATGAAGCTACCTGTCATGCTTTGCAGTACATCAAGCAAGAAGGCAGCCATTGGTGATAATTTGAGATCCAACTGTGTGATGAGTTCAAAAAGACCTGTGGCCAGAGCATCCCAAAGCACATCAAACTGTCATGTCAGTGTAGAACTGCTCTTCTGCTCCTGCAGGCCAGCTATTTATCACAATCAGAGGATACCTGCAAGCAATCAGGAGGGACAGGAGATGAGATCAAATGGGCTTATTCCCACTGCTTGATGTATTCTTATTAAGATTGGCTTAGATAACAGTAATATTTGAGTATTTGTTCATTATGTTGGTATTTCCTTACTTAGCATTCAGAAATGTTTGTCTCATCACTATTTTAAACGAATGTATGCATGTACATGTATGTGATATTAAGCTACAAAAAGTCAGATATTATGCTCAGATAACATTGGCTAAAGGCTGAACACAGCTACATCCCCCAGTAACTCTTTTTACTGGAAAAACTGAAGCAAGAAAAGTGGGTGAAATATGGTAACCAATGATTAAATAAAGAAAAACAGGCAAATACACATTCACTAGTTTTGAATGGTGAACAGCAATCATGTGAACAAACTGAGCTTGTCCTCAGACACTCGTTTAGCCACAAACAGAGTTAGCAGGCTAGCTAATTACATTGGGATAGTCATCGTAAAAAGGGACATTTATGTGCGTTTAACTATTTAAAGTATTTTTTAAATTTATATATTATTGTTTTTAAGGGTGGCATTACCTGTTTGCCTGTTACTGGCTGTGGTCTACCCCATAACCTACACTTTTCAAAGAGTGGTGTTCTGTACTCCTGAGAGCCCAATGCACAGTGTTTAACCATCACCTCAACACATCTGATTTTGCTCTCTAACGGCTAATCAGGCTTTTTTGTTGGATCAAATGTGTTTTGACTTGAAACTAGGTTACAAACACTGTTCAAGATTTGTGCAGAGGGTGAGTGATGATGAATGACAGCCCTTGAGGTGGGAGAGTACCCCTTTCATCATCCAAATTCAGGAACCTAACAGCCCTATCGGGATACCGCCCTCAGTGGAATTTGCCATGGGTGAAATACCAAGACGTGCCACATTTCTCCTTCATCTCCTTTATTATCTATTTCAGAATTGCTAGAATGACAGAAATGCATGCTGGAGCTCCTGCACCCAGGTGGCCCTTCATTGTTGGACTTAGAGAAGTGTGCCTTCCCATAACTGGTGCTGGGTGAAATACTCTATTTGCTGGTGCTGTCTTATAAGAGGTCCAAAAGAAAGGAGAAAAGGTGAAAGACGTGGTATGCAGGAAAGATGTTGATTCTTCTCTCAGTTGAGAGACCGGCCGGGTTTCTGTATGTATTGAGAGGCAAGTCAAGACCCTGAGGCCCTCCTGACCAAGTCTGTGAGGGTGCTTGGTGCGAGGTATAGGGCTAAAAAGCCTGATGAAATTCAGAAAAGTGGACAATAAAACTGTTAAACATGGGCACACTTCAACTAAAAGGCCAAACATGATCAGAGAAAGGGTTGTGTATGTATAAAAACATTTTGATGCTAATACTTTCAAGACTTGTCCTTGGCTAAAGTATACATGATATTCAAATAAGTCAGTAAATGTCATTATTCTCCATTATACTGTGCATTTTTGTCCAAATCTCCACAATGTAGTGCTTTCTGAATCCGCAGTGCATGTATTTGATAGATTTTATACAGTCAGGATGATATGACATGCACATTACAATACATTGCAAGGAATAGGGACATTAGCTAAAGCATGCATTTCAGTGTATTATAGTCATTTCTTTCAGTCTGTCTTACAGGCTGATTCTATTTTTGTTTGTATTACATCCATCCCATTGCTATCTGAGGCTCCACCACTGCTGTTTCTACTATTCTTATAAAGTAAGACTTGACAAGGTATAATGTGCTGACGCTCTTTTCTGTTTTGCAGACAGTGATGAGGCAGGCAGTGATGCGGGAAGCATAGAGAACACAGAGAGAAGAGGTCAAACGGAGAGAGGAGAAACATAGAAAGAAAAACAGAGAGGAGAGAAAGAGAGGGAGGAGAAAAGGAGAGAGGGGGAGAGGAGAGAAGATGAAAGAAAGTGGTAAGAGAAGGAACAGAGAGAGGACATACAGAAAGAAGAAAAAAGAAAGAGGACAAAAAGAGAGACAAGTAAAAGAGAGGAAAAAAGAAGAGAGAGAGAAGACAAAGAGAGAGGACAAACACTGAGCAATGCCACTCACACATTTGGGTGAAAAAACGTACCAATCTCAAAAGGACCCAATGATCGTTGTCAGTGGGGAATATGTTGTTTGTCTCTTGGGTCATTTAAAGAAACAGGCCTGTGTCTATCAAATGGTCAAGCATTAAAGATACCTGCTGCTGCAATGGTGACCACCAATACAAATTTGCTTCCGGTGCAACATCAAAAATACATCCATACAGAAAGAGGACAGTCTCACTGTTTCGGACAGCATATTTCATGCAAAAATCAATAGATAATTCACAGACCACCAGGATTTGGTGATTCTCTTGCAAGAAAATGGGCTCAATGTGGGCACCACTCTTCACTGCATAAATGTAACTGATCCCATGAAATGAAAAATAATGGAACACATAATAACAAAAGACCATCAATTGTATTTTGATGGATGTATCTACAACCCACAGCAAGCAATCTGCTTTAGTAGTATACCATGCCACAATAAATGATGTGCCAACAGTATGTGGCTGAGGTTGAAAGCCAGTCAGTGGAGATAGTAATAAACACTCTGCTAAACTGCCTCCAAACATTGGGATTGGACAAAACCTTTATAAATGCAAACTTGATTGGTGAATGTGCCATGTTAGATAGTGTGGTGCTGGGTTGAATACTCTGCGGCAGCCTCACGCAAGCCCTCTTCAGTCGACGCTGTCCGGAGTGCTGAAGCGGACGCAAGCTGCCGTGGTCAAAACACTGGATGCTATTGCTCAAGCCCTAACCCTGTCTTGGCATCTAGGTTCCAGCCCTGAGGACTCTCCCATTCCAGACCCGGACGCCGGTGACTTCGGCGGCTCATCGCACCACCCATGACCCTGCGCATCTCTGGGCTCCCACAAGCACTTCTCCATCCCACACCAAGCCATTCTGTGCACCTATCCCCAATAAATCCGCACCACCTCCTTGCAGGGGTGGTTGTCAACCTTGACTTTGTCTCTGTGTCTGTGTCTGAACCTGCTAGGGGGTGCTACAATAGAAAATCTACCACAGTCTTCCACAGTTCACCAACTAACTGCCATGAACTGGCTCAGCATGCAACTCAAAGAGAATCTGCAGAAGACTGGGAGGGTTTGATGGATAGCCAGCAGCTTCAGAACAGGATGGAACTCATACCATACTTTAGGGCTGCTTCTGAATATGCCTCAAGGGATGAGAGGCTATGGGCCTGAATGGAAACAAGAGTTCTTGTCTGATTTATAATTAATGTATGACACATTAGAGGACATCACACACATTCTACTCACGTTGCAAGAAAGACGATTGACAAGCTCATGAGAAGAACCATTCAAATCAGTCTTACCATGGAAGGCAGCTACTGGCCTGGTGCGTAGGGAGTTGCCCCTGTAATCGTAAGCTCATGGGTTTGAATCCCAGGACTGGCATTTACATAAAAAGTAGGTGGCCTTTAAAGGTGCTGAGAAACTGGAGTTTTTTCGGTATCTCAAGAAGCATTGTGAAGATAAGGTAGATGGACTCAACAGCATTCCTTCAGTCACTCTTTGGGAATCTGGAGGATTTAGCACTGGCTCAAGTACACATTCGAGTGTATCAGCTAAGAACATGGTGAGGATATGAAGAGGGTTGCATCAATCAACCGGCTCATCTGTTCAGGCTACATCCAGGGAGAGTGCTTGAAGGCTTCCGTTTTTTTAAAAAGGACTCCAGTATAATACCTAAAGACTTGTCCCCACTCATTATTATTCTCAGCCCCATAATTGTGAGCAGTGCAGAATTAGAACAACCATTCAGTTTAATGAATATCATCATCAGTCCGCTAAGGTGTAGCCTGTTGATAAAAACTGTCATCATTAATGCTTGTTAACCTGAACAGACCTCCATTGTAATGAGCGTTCTATGTTTAGTGGGCTAGTAAAGTAGCGATGTAATTTATAGTATGTTCAGCCTTTGATAGACTTACACTCTCTCGGAGTTTTTTCTCATTTAAATGGTTTTCCAAATATTCAGTACTTGGTGTGGTGGCAGTAATTTTTTTAACAGAATATCTTAAAAATGTATATATAATATACGTATGTTTCATCAAAATGTCCTGATTGTTCTGCTATCACTCATTTAAGAACCTGAACAATGTGATTTATAGTCCTTATGTTTTAGCGATTTGAGTCTTCCTCCTCATACACATTCGTTATAGAATTCTACTCTTTATGGTTTTTCCACACTTTACGTTGTATTTCATTGTTTCATACTCTCTTTATGGTGATGTATACTTCACAGACTTCAGCTATGCTTACTCCTTTCATTGACTCAATTAAAATAACCATGATGTAAGGTCATAGGGAACATCCAGCCAGTGATGCTTTGAAGCACCCAAGGAACCACCTAATGGTAGCCTATAACTACCCGCAACTAACACCTCATTTCTTGTGACCCAAGTAGTGGGCAATAACCTCTGAGGACCAGCTTTTTCAATTCAAACATTTTTTCTATTCTATTCAGAAATAAACAAATCTTCTGAATATCAGTTTTTTAACCAAGACATGATGGTCTACCCAACCCTGATCACAGAATTCAGTTTACCCACCTTTCTTTTGTAGCGCTACACCCCTGGTTGGGTGTAGCCCTGGTTGTGGAATGTAATATTAATCAATACTGATTTTAAAAGGCAGCTCAGGTTCAAGATAGGTAGTGCTCCATCTTTTTGGAACTAGGCAATGTCTCAAATTTCAAGCTGCTTTATTCCTCCAGACTCCTGAACAGTAGCTCATAGCCAAAATTTTGTGGACAGGATCCATGGAAAGATCGAGCAGTTCTTTCATGTTGCTAACTGGCTCTGGTAAAAATCCTTCCTCTGAGGGTCTTCTGACTGAAGAGGCGGTTAGCTGGAGCAGAAAAAAGCAAAGCTTTCTTGCTGTGCGGTGATGATTTGACCTCCGTTGTCAGCATGGACTCTCAACTTCCATGTTCTAATTATAGGTGTTTAGTTGGTGGGGTTCTAGGAAGAAACTATTTTCACCTCCAGTACAAGGTTGATTTTCATGGGAATCAAACTAAGCTTCTTTGACGACTTATTTGACAAATTTTCTATTTAATACAGTTCCTCTATGAAACACACTTAATTCAGTCTTTGTACAATATGGTGTGTTTTATCCAAGCTCTAACTCTCCTGCGGAAAACAGGTCATTTCTGGGTGCTGAGCTGACCACTGCTCTTGGCATTTCAATAAGAAGGGCGGGGATAATGGCGGTGGTCACTGTTATGATGTCATCTGGGGGCACCGTCACAGGGTTCTTGGTAATGTGGGGTCTGCCCTCATTTAATAAATAGCTGATTCTGAGTCATTTAGAATGAAGTACAATATTGCAATCTTTAATTTCGAACTAAAGATGGTAACATTTACGATTTGAGTTGGGATGTTTCTGCATTCTTTTATAGAGATTTTGGTATCAATCAGTATTAGAGTGAAATCAAGACAACTTGGTGAGAATAAATGACACATTTATTAACACAATCTATTTCTCAAACCCAAATAAACAATCAAACTAATACCAGAATATTTACAATTTTAAGGGGAAGAGCGATTGAGTGATTTAATGAATGGAAGGATGAGCATGCTTGTGTGTGTGTGTGTGTGTGCATTTGCTTACGAGCGTAAGAGCACGTGTGTGCATGAATGAGAGTTTTCCGTTCTTGACTATGTGTACGGACAGGAAAGGAAAAATGGAGCGAGATTGAAGAGCGAGATTGAATATTGAAGTAATGTGTGTAATGTATCAGATTGTCTAACTCAGAGCTGTAAATACAAAGACGTTCTTTGAAAACGTCAGTCAGTCTGAAGCTTGGTTTTTCTCCATTTATGCTCTGTGATTTTGCATTGTCGCTTCTGATTCTCTACTCTGATTTCTACTTGCCAGAAATTATTTTTGCCATCACAGGTGCTGTAGTTTCAAAGACCCTGAGAACTTCAATCCCTGCTGTTATACTGGGTAACACATACATGGCCTCCACAGTATATGGCCTCCACTTTTACAATGTTAAATCCTAAACATTCACAGTAGGAACACGGAGAGCCTTGTTGATAACCAAATCTAGTGTATGACCTCAGATGTGAGTTGAGCCAGTTACATGCTGTATCAGATCAAACATGTCGAACAAAGAAATTCGTTCTTTGGAAGTGCTGTCATTGATGTTATTGTCATGAATATTAAAATCACTGGTTATAATAAAAGAGTTAAAGTCTGTAGACATGACAGCACTTCTGAGAATTCATCAATAAAGATTGGACAGTGTTTTGGTGGCATGTATATAACAATTAGTAAAGCTACTATAACTAGTATAACAGAGATATTCAAAGGAATTTAAGGAAGTGAAAATCTGCTTGCGTTGAAAAGTGTCTTTAATGAAAGCAGCTACACTTCCACCTGTCCTGCCAACTTGAGAAACACTTCTCCAGCCATGTTTCTATTCAAAACATAAAATCTAATTGTGTAAAAATAAGATTATTAGATTATTAAAAGTGACTTGTCAGCAAGGGACCAATCACTCAAACCTGCTAACTTTAATTTGAAAAAAGGACTTAAAACAATCTAGGATTTATGTGGAATCTGATGTAAATTGGTCTGATTAAATCTGTTCTTTCTATTCCTCATCAGAATCCGATGATATCCGAGCGGTCTGGTTCTTGAGCTACCAGACACAACAGAGAAAGTTCTGAAAGAACTGGAGCACAGCTCACGCTGCATACATTTTTGGATTTAGACACTTAGCAGGAATCCTCCATCAGTTTTTACCATTTCTGGATGGTACAGAGCATGCTGAGCTCTCTAGTGTCAGGGGAGATGAAGAACAGTCTGTGCTCTGTGTAGTCATAGCTGTTAAAGGGGCCGAAGCAGTCTCTTGGTCTGGGGGATAGAATGTGAGGGTGGGGGTGCCTTGCACTTTTTAGGCAAAAACCAAGGGCTGGTTAAATGGACATAGTTTAGTCCCAGCACACACCAGTTCCTCCATTTTCTCATTGAAAGAGAGCGATTCAGGTTGACTGGAGTTACTGCAGTGATTCTGATGGTGGCTGCAGACAGAGGTCATTATAACCCGCATTCAGAGTCTGACAGTCAATCTCTTTTTTGTCCTCTATATCTGGAGACTGCTCTGTCCTCTTCTGGTGTGTCTCAAGTGCAGTGTTTGATGTTCCCTTAGTGTGGCTGGGTGTGTCTGGAACAGGCTGTAAGTGCACTTGTGTTACTGGATGGTCCATAAAGGAGATTGTCTTGTAACATTTTTTCTGTCCTGTCCTGTTTAAGTTTGCTAGAGCCTCAGAACAGATTGAAACTGTCTTTATAATTGAGCCCTTTTAAGCTGCAGGTTCAGATGAGCCACATATTGAGCAGCCTGGAGAAGCTGTTACTTTCTTAGGCAGGAACTGGTCCGCTCCGCTCAGGACCACTGAAGCTGACGACTTCTCCAATGGATGAAACAGATCTTTCTTCAGAATTTCTATTTGCTCATTGTGAAGGTCCTTTGGAAGCTACTTGTTCAGTTCCAAGATTGTCGTCTTGCAGCATAGTCGCACAGATTTACTGCCCATATTTCTGATGGCTGAGTCACACACAGTCAGAGTGCTCGGTACAGTCTCGGCTGAGTGCTGCTGCTCGCTCGCCTGTGCCAGTTTCGACAGCCAGTTTCGACATACTGCCGCTCAAATCGATTTATTTATATAGGGTGTTTTTGGAGGTTTCAGTCTTTCCTTGGCAGCTCTGTACAGTGAAAACTTGAGTCTCCAGCACAGAGATTCTCTGCAGCAGTCTGAGCAGCAAATGCCCTGCTCAGGGGAGTGAGGGATCATCCGCAGGTGCTCAGAAATTGCTGTAACTTAAAACTTGCTGAAAAATGCTGATTTGATCAGTTATCTTTCGGAAACCAGGACAGTGGGCACCATTAAGTCTTTATGGTTAAGCAAAAAGGGTCATAAAACTAGCCAAAAATATAAAAAAAATGCAGAAATCAGTGTAAAAAGCAGAGCAGAGCAGAAAGGCAGCGCGAAAACAGGAAGACAGTACAGACACTGGGAAGACTGGCTGGAGCCTGAAAATTTAGTAAGTTGGATGCTAATATGGGGTTTTGGCAAACAGCCCTGACTGAGGATTAATCTAAGTTCATGACATTTATAACCCCCTTTGGGCATTATTTCTTCAGACATCTACCATTTGGAAGTGCTTCAGCACCGTAACATTTCCAAACTAAGATGGTGACTGAGGTCGCAGAGGGTCTTGAAGGGGTTTGTGTGCCACGCTGATGATGTTTTGATCTGGGGCCAAGCAGAAGATGAACATGGGGTGCGAATACATGCAGTGTTGCAAAAGATCCCGAAGACAGATCTCACCCTCAACAAATCACCCTCAGTAAAATGAAAGAGCCTACAAATGTGAGTGAGTTAAGGACCTTTCTGGGTCTGGTCATTTAGCCTGGAGAATTAATTTCCTAATTGGCAGAGAAGGACAAACCCCTGCAAGAGATTTCTGTTTTACCAAAAATGCTTTGGGGCTGTGAGCAGGCAAATGCTTTCCATGGGGTGAAAGAGCCGCTGATTTCTCCTCCAACATTAGCTATGTACAATCCAATCAGGGACAGCAAAGTGTCAGCAGATGTGTCAGAAATGCCTCCATATGTGTTGTGCAATAGTGTTTGTATAGCAGCTATTCTATGTGGTGTATTCCAGCAGCTTCACACCTGATTCAGTTTCTGTAATAATGTGAGAGTGATGTGTAGTTTAACATAAATAATAAATTATGTATATGTATTATTTTTACATGTTTGTTTGGAATTTTGAATCAAGTGTGGTTAGTAGTGTATAAATAATAGTGACATGCATATTTTACACAGACACAATCATACACATTAAAAAAGCAATAACCAGAAGGAAAAAAATGATGCAGTCTCTTATTTTTTCCCCGACTGTTTATGATGACACGGTCATGGAAAACCTACCACCGAATGCCTCTTACCGAGATCAGCTTAAACTGGAGCTGGAGAGAGATAATGTATGTTAGAGAGACAGACTATTACTAAAAGTCATATTACTAGACTGGTCAGTCCCTCAACCATGAGAAATGATACGCTTGCTAAACTGCATGAAGGTCACCAAGGTGCAGGTGAAAGCAGGGAGCTATGAAGACAGTTGGTATGGTGGCTCGGCCTAAGTCAGCAACTTAATGAGTTGGTCCTAAATTGCTGTATATGCAGCAAAGACAGACAGAACCATAAAGAGCTGCTGATGCCTACAGATTACTAAGAGCAACCCTGGCAAAAACTGAGAGCACATATGGTCTTGCTGGTCTGTTGGTGGTGGGCTATTCAACAAAGTGATTTTGAATGCAGGGAAAAAAAGGGAGGGGAGTGTTCATTGATGTTAAGTTAAAGTGTTAAAGGAAAAGGTTCAGGTTCAGATATGAAAAGACCTTCCAGCAAAATAATCCTCTGAGGTCTATTGGATCAATGGTAGTCCATCCACTGATTCTAGAAAGGAGCGTTGTAGTGTTACTGTGTGTGTGTAGTGGTTAAAGAACAATAAAAATCATAACTGCCAAGCAGCTGGACTGTATTATTATAATAACAGAGTCACTGAGCATGGGAGATTGCAACAACAGCTGCCATGAAATACAGCCCTAGGAGGACAAATATGCTTGACTTTTTATGCTTGTTTACTCTACAAGACCAGATCCAGCCCATTGTAGTTGGGCGTGGCAACTGGGGGATAAGAAACATTGCTCTACAATCTTTCTGGACAGACACTCACAGATGTAAATGGAAGCTCTTAGCAGGCAACACAGGGGAAATACACCTAGAAGCAAAATGAGCAGTAAAATAACAGAGACAAAATGGAAAAAGTCCACTACTTGTTCACCAGACATCGGAAATATCACCTAGCAAATGACTGTTCATACATATGGGGCGCCGTTTGTAAAAACAGCTTCACAAATTTAGAGGTGTCATTTTTTCATAATTTAGCGCAATGTTCACATAACTTTCACACATTTAGAGCTAAATGTGTTAAAAAACAATGTTACGTTTTGGTACATTTTCTTGCTGCGTAATTGTTAAATGTTAAATCTAAATGTTAAATCTAAATCTAAATGTTAAATCTAAATGTTAAATCTAAATGTTAAATCTAAATCTAAATGTTAAATGTTAAATCAAAATGTTAAATGTAAACCTAAATGTTAAATCTAAATCTAAATGTAAAATGTTAAATTTAAACGTTAAATGTAAATGTAAATGTTAAATGTTAAATATAAATTTTAAATGTAAATCTAAATGTTAAATGTTAAATATAATGTTAAATGTAAATCTAAATGTTAAATCTTCAATCTAAATGTTAAATCTAAATCTAAATCTTAAATCTTAAATCTAAATGTTAAATCTACATCGAAATGTTAAATCTACATCTAAATCTAATTGTTGCTTTTACAAACGGCTTGAGATATGCTAATTGGCCACGCCCCGTGATTACAATTGGCTGGTACTTAGCAGGGGGCTGGACTGTGTGCTGTGATATTCCCTCACCAACATGGAGGATTTGCCTTAAATGATCTTAAATCTAAATGTTAAATATGAAAAATATATCTCGCACTCTAAATGTGAAACTTCACAGTTAGATAGGGCTCGGTGACACCTTTCCAACGACCCCTTGTTTAACGTAATAGCCCGCGGCGATCCGGAGTTATTAGCCGAAAACCGTTCACCTCAGACAAAAGTAATGGGACACCCAGGCGAGGTGAATGATTTTCGGCTAAAAACTCTGGATCGCCAGGGGCTATTATGGCAAACGAGGGGTCACTGAGCCCTATCTAACTGTGAAGTTTCGCATTTAGAGTGTGAGATATATTTTTCATATTTAACATTTAGATTTAAGATCATTTAAGGGGTCATTCCATGGAATCGGTACATTTTGCGTCCCAGAGAAATAATCTGTCATAAAATCACTATAATACCAGATACATG
>JBBIGA010132773.1:0-22027 GCA_037576975.1 Alestes dentex | reverse complement strand
AGAGAGAGAGAGAGAGAGAGAGAGAGAGAGAGAGAGAGAAACAGAGAGAGAGAGAGAGAGAGAGAGAGAGAGAGAGAAGGTCAGCAAGTCATATGTATCAGCTCTTAGGTGTGTGTTTAGTGAAAGGGTCACATAAACCCTACCTAGGGCAAAAAACCTCACCCAGCACTGCACACCTAGTGACCAGGATGAATCCAGTGATTGAATTCAAAGTGTACAGCCATTTGCCTGAATATCCACAAGGGTTGCCCTAGTATCGCTGAAAGTGGGAGATATCGATTCGGGTGGGTCTAAAGTTTGCAAACAGGTTGTTTTTATGTAGCACTCCAGGCTGTCATCACTGCTCATCAAACTGTACCTTCCAAACAAATCAGCTTCACGATCTGAGCGAGAAACTGAGTACCTGGTGGTGCTGTCCACAAGGGGGAGCTATTAGCATGTGTGCGCTCCACTGAAAGGGAGGAAACCTACAGCAGCAATTGTGGCTATATTACTATTATACTAGTGACAGCAATACTATCAATATTGGTGCCAACAACTGACATAGCAATCATTCTTTATTTCACAACAGCATTTCTTAGAATACTGAAGTGGACTGACCAGGTCAGCAGACAACATTAGCTAACTGGCTAAAAGGTTCTATCATTAATATTCAAGTTCACTGACGTTTACTGAAAGTAAAATTACAGCACAACCAGTAAAAATATGTACCCTAAAAGTCTGTTGAAGCTTCATCACTCCATGTTTGAGCTATGATATGTGATGGAGTGCCATTCTAAATGTCGAGAAAAGCCCTGTGAAATCTGATGAATCAGATCTGAACTCACCTACCAAACGTGGCTTGGATTCGAAGTGAAAAGGCTGGATTTCGTGTGGCTTTTTGATGTGTTCAAATCAATGACCAAAATCTGGATTACAGCTGTCTGTCCGAACAATGAGGACTAAACAGATGTATAGCCGACCCAACAGTACTCCAACCAGTGCCACAAATCTAATGGTCTAAAAGTTTGTTTTGTATCACCGTTTTAGGTTTTAGGTTCAGTTTGTTGCCTTTATTCCTAGAGTCATTTTGTTTGGCTACTTGGCTGTTGTTTTATCATTGACAAGCAGGCTGAGTTGAGCTGTCATAGCTAATGAGAGTTAAGTGGAGAAATATACACTTACATACATAGTCTGTTTTGATTTCTGCAGTTTATCTGATTGATTAACCAAATCTATCGTGACCTACAGCTGCAACACACACCCAGTAGCAGGTCGGCCATCTGTGTAATATCTAACTACGCCCATTGAGGTCACAGGCAGCAGGTTAATGTTTCACTGCAATGATGTTAATTACTTAAAAAAACATGAAAGGCAGTACATTCTGCAGAAGTAGTACTCAGAGTACTACTAGTGGTACTGGTAGTTGGTGCAGCAGTACTAGACGTAGTGGCAGTAGTAGTTATAAGAGCAGCAGTAGTACTAATTGTATTAGCAGTAATAGTAGAAGTAGTAGTAGCAGAATTTGTGGTAAGAGAAGAAGCAGTAGTGTATTACCAATAGTAGCAGCAGTAGAAGCAGCAGTAGTGGCAGCAAAAGTAGTGACAGTAGCATTAGCTGTAGTAGAGTCAGAAAAGTGGTAGTGGTAGCAGCAGCAGTAACAGTAGTGGTAGTAGTTGCAGTGGTAGTAGAAGCAGTAGTAGTAGCAGTAATAGTAGTAGTAGTAGTAGTAGTAGCAGTAGTAGTAGCAGTAGAAGTAATAGTAGTAGTAGTAGTAGTAGATGTAGCAGTGGTAACAATTGTAGAAGTAGCAGTAGTAGTGGTAGCAGTAGTAGCAGTAGTAGAACTACCAGTAGCCATAGAGGTAGTATAAGTAGTTGCAGAGATAGCAGTACTAGCAGGAGCAGTAACAGCACTATCACTAGTAGTACTAGTTGTAGTAGTAGTAGTAGCAGTAGTAGTAGTAATAGTAGCAGTAATAGTAATAGAAGTAGCAGCAGTAGTGGCAGTAGTAGCAGTAGTAGTTGTAGCAGTAGTAGTTGTAGTAGTAGTAGTTGTAGTAGTAGTAGTAGTAGTAGTAGTAGTAATACTAGTAGTAGTAGTAGCAGTAGTAGTAGTATTAAAATAAATTTAAGCCCATGTTGCAGTAGTTGTGGAAGTACTTTATATATCCTTAATGGGACTGCTGTCAATCAGTATCAATCGTATTGATGATCTGTGTTTTAAAAATGGCCTGGCAGGTCCTACCATAACTAGTTTACTCCTGGATTGTGCTCTTACTACAAATTACCTATAGCCAGACCCTGAATTATTTAATCTGTGGAGTGAAGCATCATCACCCTAGTGACTGCTGCAAACTGCTAGATAAATCACAGCCTTGCTTTCCCAACTATGCCTGAATGTGTCGCCTTTTTAATCTGTTTTCAAATGAACTATTATTGTGCTAGTAAAGCCAATTCGTTTGAACTTGCTAATCGCCTGAGGGTGCCGTGTTCGAGCATTTTCATCTCAGAGCAGCCACTGTCAGTCAGCATGAAGGAGCCTGGAATTCACTCAGCTGTCACAGGTGAGTCATCCAGCCATATGCACAGAGAGCTGCAGTGTGTGTTTGTGTGTGTAGGGGGGCGATGGGACTCTGTCCACCGGGGGAAAGGTTAGCTTCTGGTGCAGCGCAGTGATGTAATCAATACAGGTGGTCCAGAGCTTTCAGCCACCAGCCAGGAATTCTTTAGAGAGTCATCTCTCTGCACAACTCCGTTGACCTTTACTGAATGTTAGCCCAGGATTAGGATTGTTTCAGTAAGAATAGATGGCTGTCTTTATGTCAGATCTATGTCAGATGCTTATTCTCCACCAACCATCACATGTTTTGCTCAAACCATATGCACTTGTTCTCTTATAGACCTGATTATCTGGTTTCTGACATGGTATGACATACTGTTATCCATAAAAGTGAACATAAAACATCTTGATGCTTGAATTTTGTCCACACTTTCCAGTTTTTTAGATTTCAATATGTCATATAGCATCAGAAACCCTAAACCTCATACACCGAGAACACATTGATTCACGGACTAACATTGGGGTAGAGGAAAATTAGGCATTTTAGGCAATAATTTTGTGCATTTTATTAAATGCTGAGTCTTGTACAATCTTAGTAATGTGGCATGTTTTTATTCTTAAGAAATCAAGAAACACATTAGCCAAATTATTCAAATTAGATGTTTCCAATTGCTTGAACCACAGGCATAGATTTGACGGGTGTGCTGATGTGTCCCATTCAGTGTACCACCACTAATTTGCATTCATTCCAAACTATTAATGTGAGATGAATAGCTTGTTTAAAAGTAATAAGAGTGATTTGTTCAAGATGTTTTAGACACTGACAAACCATTTAAGAGCCAGTCCCAATACGACATATTTTAAATGCTAATAATAATACAATATACTCACCCAATATATATATAAATATATATATATATAAGATTTTTTTATTTCAATACACACAAGCCCATAATTTATATTTTTGCATTTTTTGTATTGTTTAGTATACTTTTTAGAATGTACAGTTCGATATTTTTTTATTCTATTGTTTTTGCTGCTTTTGCCTTTGTCCTGTCCACTTTCTGCCATAGCAATGCAATCATAATAAAGGTTTATCTTATCCTATCTTATGTTAAAACATTTATCTTGAGGGGTCATGTGATATGAGCAGTGCCTCCCCATTTCCCAGCCGGTGAAATGAACCTGAACAAAAGTTTGAATCATCAGTAGCAGATGAGACCTGGGACCATGGAACAGAACATTATTGATATAAATTGGTAACATGTTTTATTGAAAACGTCTATCCATCGAACCTACTGCAAACTGCCCATAGCTGGACTCTGAATTGTTTGATCTGTGGAGGAACATGTTATCCTCCTGGCTGTGGCTGGAATGCGCTGTTTAATAATGCACATCTCACTCGGTCACCTGTGGGAAGAGTGACAGCTCACAGCGGGGAGAGACAAAGCTATTTCTAGAGCCGGATCTCACTGCAGCACTGAGCGCTGACACAATGCTGCTACATCTCCACATTTCCACGTCTGTGTGATTGATGGACTTACAGTGCGCAGACGGCAGACTGTTCCTGCATAAAGAAGTGAGGATGCGGGAACATTTAGTGGAATGTAAATGCAGCACTGTCAACGGGAGCCTTTTGTCATTGTTAGTGGCGACCCCTGGTTTTCTAAAGTCTGCGTATAAAAGCTCTGACGTGTCCAAGTCATTCTGGTCAACACGTGAAACCAGGGGTCACGAGGGTGAGCGCAAGGGGTCAACAGTAATGCACATAGCTCGCGGGGGGGGGTGTCTAGTTTATGGCACCCATCATGCGGCCTCTCCCAGACACTGCTATTCTGCTGAAACGTTCTCTCATTAACTCCTGCAGGCGCCTGACAGAGCACTCATGCAAATGAGAAAAGTCCCTGATTCATCAGGCTCACTGTGTCAGAGATGATCTCTCCCCATCCGAAAGGGTGCAGTTTAATTTAACACAGGCTTGAACACAAAATAGAAATATTAGAGTAGGGCTGTTACAGCTAACCAATTAAAATCGCTCAATCAATAAAAAGAAGTCAGCGAATTCATAGGGTGATTAATATTCATGCTGAATCGGCAACGATTAGTCAGTTAAATTAGTCCGTTTGCGAGATGGTAAAGTTATACAGGTCTCTCATACAGCATTTTTCACCTTTCGTTCACGCATACAGGTAGCTGAGGATGTTTCGTTAATAAAGATATCAAATAAATAATATAATAAGGATGTGTAATAAGTATATTAAATTAATAAGTATCTATTTAAAAAAGTTATTTATTTAATAATAAGATTAATAAAGAAAACATTTTGAACACTGTTGTAAAAGGTTAATCTAATTTGTCACTTTGATGCCATTTGATATCATTTGATATAAGAATCCTCAAATGAACAGGTAATGTTCTTTAGATCAGTTATGAAGTAGGTGTGATTATGTAAAGAATAGTTAGTGAGCACGTCTCTAGGGGAAACATAAGACTCAGTAGTTTCTGTTGCGTTAATAGTTAACTACTCTAATCATTAGTTCACTGTTATCTATTGAGTAAATAACCGAAAGTCTTTAGCAGTTAACAGTCATCACCTAACAGTGATTTAGGTCTTAATGCACTACTCATTCTTTCCTGCACAGGTCCTGATTAGTTACCTGTTAACTATGAAACAGGATTACAGAGTGTTACAGCTTTCTGTGTATGCCTGTGATTACACCCTGCTGGGTTATCTCTGTTTTGGTGAGGTACAGGGGTGTTAGTAAATAGGGACAATACTGAACTTTTAGCCTTTAAATATATCACTCAGACTCTCAACATCCATCTCACTGAGACAGCCATTTGCAACGCTGCATGCTACTGACCAGAAAAATAAAAGCGCAATAGACAGTTCCATAAAGAATGGAAGAATAGACCCGATCTTTTAAAAACATTTTTGTACATGAGACCAGTACGTCCAAACCAAACTCCAATTAGAATCCTTTATTTTTAAGAGTGTAAGAGGACACACATACCCCAATAGGAACAATCCCAACCACCTTCCTACATGTGTTTAATGGGTTCATGCGTTTGAAGCTGTGGTCCAGCATTGCTACAAAGACTGGTGGGCATCCATGTTTTGTTCCCATCAAAGAGTAATGTCACACCAGACTGATCAAAGACTCCAGCTGAATCAGGGAGGTCACTGCTTGGCGCATTACTTTGAACTTCTGTGGAAAAGATTGTAAACCACTGGTTTTAAGCAAGTACAGCCTATAAGGAAAGGTCAGAAAAAACATATTATCTAAAGAGGACAAAAAAGATAAAGGAAATCAGTGGCTTATCAAGTAGTTTCTTTGTGTAGTGCAGCATGAGACAATAGATTCTGTGGGTGCAATATTTCTTAATGGAAAGGTCATGAAATAGAGTACCAAAATATGTCATAGACAATCAAAATATGATGCATGTAATATTTAAAACTGGTAAACTGATAGATCATCAATATGCTATGCTAAAAAATGTTGACTACTAGACTGTTGACAGGCTAGACTGGCCACCAAATCTGTTCCTTTACTGAAAAAGCAAAGTCTTGAGTTTACTTAACTGCATATATCATTCATACAAGTAAATTATATCAGCACTTATTTTGTATTTTCAACTACTAACCTTCGGCAACAGTGTGGTTGATAAATTATGTTAATGGAGGGATGGTACACCCACTTGAATCAAGTTCAGGACTATATAGCACCAAAAACTGGTCACGATTTCGAAAAAAAAAAGCTTATTTTTAATATTTTATTATAAATTCATCATTTCAGTGTTATACATTTATTTAATTTGATTACCATAAAAATGCAGATGCATGCAGAGCTGTAATGCAGACCTGTAATAATTAATTTGTTTTTTACACAGCTTGATGGATACTTTAAAACATCCTCACTCACCTCTGCTGCATAGTTAGCATTATTGAAATTGCCATTCATTATGAATGTGATAAACCAGGCCTGAGAAAAGAATGGGTAGCATGGGAACTGGATCATTTAAATTAGGATTAAGGCTCCAAATCATCTGTTAAATTCAAAGCCCCAAGTATTGAGGGTATTAACAGATACGGTCTCTTAGTCACGTATGTGATTGGTGGCATCAGTGCATGCCTCTCCTTCTCATGTGAAGCACAAATGAGAAAGTCTTTGTGAAATCTGTGTGTGTGCATATGTGTGTGTGTGTTTTACAGCTGTAATTGTTGAAGTCTCAAAATGATTTTTATCTTCATGCTTAACTGACAGTATTTCACTAATTTAAATCTGATGCGTCGCTTATTTTCCTGTTTGAAAAGATGGTTTTGCTGTCGTGGCAACTCCAAAACAAACAGTTCACTGGTTTGTCCTGCTCCTCCTTAAGGGCTTTAGCAGGCCTCATAGTTCAGCTAGGGTTTTTTTTTCTTTTCACGATGAATGGAGTAACAGAAATAATCCAACATGACTCATTGTGAAATCTTGTTTTGTTAAGTTACAAAGAAATTGAGTTTAGTTTACATTGCCAGAATGTTTTATATAAATATACAGATACACCAATAAGCCATTCACAATCACTTCCCATTTTATCAGCTTTATTCAATATACAGGTGTTGTTTACTGTTACGGCCTGGAGCCTGGCAGATGGACATATGTTGTATAAAACATGTGTGAGTGTGTGTGTGTGTGTGTGTGTGTGTTTGTGTGTGTGTGTCCAGAGCTCTCCAGAGCTAGGAGCTGCCTGGCACAGCCCTCAATAACCCAAGCATTACAGAGCGTATATCATGCTGTTAGTGCTTGGCAGAGCTTTTTTCTTCTATGTGAACCCCAGTACTCCCATCCTCGCTCTCTTTTTCTTTATCTCTCACTCTGTCTCGCTCTCTCTCTGCCCCTCTCTCTCTCTCTCTCACTCTCTCTCTCTGCCCCTCTCTCTCGCTCTCACTCTCTCTCTCTGCCTCTCTCTCTCTCTCTCTCTCTCTCTCTCTCTCTCTCTATCTCTCTCTCTCTCTCTCCCTCTTTCTCTCTCCCTCTCTCGCTCTCACTCTATCTCTCTCTCTCTCTCTCTCTCTCTCTCTCTCACTCTGGCTCTCTCTCTCTGCCCCTCTCTCTCTCTCGCTCTCTCTCTGGCCCCCTCTCTTTAACTCTGTCTCTCTCACTCTGACTCTCTCACTCTGTGTCTCTCTCTCTCTCTCTCTCTCTCTCTCTCTCTCTCTCTCTCTCTCTCTCTCTCTCTCTCCCTTTCTTTCTGTGCCACCCCCCAACTCTTTCTCACTCTCTCTAATTCCCTCCACAGTCAGGCTGGGGGAAGGAGACTCTCTCTAAAGCAGGGCATTTTCTCTGACCCTTCATAATCCTAGTCAGATGAGACACAGGGGAGTAATACCACTGAGACCACCAGAAAAAAGTACCTAAATACCCTTACAGCGACTCTAATTATATATCAAAGGCTGAAGATGAAAGATGGCTATCTGTTTCTGGCCTGTCAAGTTTTCCCTGTGTTGAAAATGAGCTTTGGTTCTGGGCAAAATACAACAGTTTGGTCAAAAAATTAATTGACACAGCTTAGTTGTAGCAGAAGTAGCAGCCTGAACATTATCTGCACGTTTGTCCATCAGTATGTCATACAGTATCATAAACAAAGCAAAGGTCTCAAACACATTAAACATGACTTGGCTGTGTGACTGTTTTGGGGTAATGGGGGGAAAACTACGTTTTCGCCAAATTATTTCTTTGAGTAATAAAGGCTGGTCTCTGTTTCAAGGTCAAGCACTATTTTTGCATGGCTGTTTTTCATTATCTAAACATGCACAAAGCATTAATTTTATAATAGTTTTTCACTGTTTTTTCTGCAGCCAGAAGCAGATGGGTTCTTACTTTGTTGCATCAAGCAGGAAATTGAAGAAGCAAAGAACTGGCAGGTAGTTCGGGTTCAGCAGGCAATGATATGTTGATATGAGTTTTACTACATGCATATACATCATATGGACAAAAGTATTGGGACGTCTGACTAGTGCACCAAGACTTTAAAGACAATGCATTCAAATCTATAGACTTTAATATGGAGTTGGTCCCCCTTTGCAGCTATAACAGCTTCCACTCTTCTTGGAAGGATTTCCATAAGATTTTGGAGTTTCTGTGGGAATTTGTGCCCATTCGTCCTGCAGAGCGTTTATGACATCAATCACTGATGCTGTAAGAGAAGGTCTGGCTCACAATCCCCGTTCCAGTTCATCCCAAAGGTGTTGCATGGGGTTGAGGCCATTCAAGTTCTTCCATTTTTGTCCATATTGTGTAGTTTCTGTACTCTTATCACTGCCCAAGTCCATGTCAGTTCATTTCACTCATCACGCTGCTTGCTTCCTCCAGTTATGTAAGACCAGAAGGACAGCAGGAGCCTGTTAGGGCCATCTTGTCCCCTGGCTGTCATAGGAATTTTTATCTCCCTCAAACTGAACAATGGCATGTAGACAGATTTTTGTGGGGAGGGGGAGGGGGGTGGAGTGCATTGTGTTTCATGCAGCTCTAAGCTTAGGGAGTTTTTGAGAGTCACATACCATACCAGCCATGAAGCTTTGTGGAAACTGTTTGTTCAAATGCAAAAATGTATTAGTCCAACCACATACCTAGAAAACAAATTCAGTTATGATGAAAATATCAGAATCATACTATTGGCCCATTACACTTGCATGTGTTCTGTCAGAAAAAACACAGTTAGGGGACTGTTTTTTCTATTTTTTTACTGATCATGTACTGGAAATGTATTTAGAACAGAATAGGTCAGGTAAATAAGTAAAAGTAAGTAAGTAAGTAAGTAAGTAGGTAAGAAAGTAATTATGCAAATAAGTAGGTAAGTAAATAAATAAGTAAGTAGGTAAGTAAGTAAGTAAGTAAGTAAGTAGGAAAGTAAGTAATTAAGAAAGTAGGTAAGTAAGTAAGTAAGTTGGTAGGTAAGTAAGTAAATAAGTAAGCAAGTAGGTAAGTAAGTAAACAGGTAAGTGAGTAAGTAAGTAGGTAAGTAAGTAAGTAAATATGTTAGCAGGTAAGTAAGTAAGTAAAAGTAAGTAAGTAGGCAAATAAGTAAGTTGGTAGGTAAGTTAGTAAGTAAGTAAGTAAGTAAGTAAGTAAGTAGGTAAGTAAGTAAGTAAGTAGGTAAGTAAGTAAGTAAGTAAGTACGTAAGTAGGTAAGTAAGTAAGTAAGTAGGTAAGTAAGTAAATAAGTGAGTAAGTAAGTAGGTAAGTAAGTAGGTAAAGTAAGGAAGTAAGTAAAGAGGCAGCTGTTGTAAAGTAAAGAGGCAGCCGATGTAAAGTGAAGAGGCAGCTGGTGTAAAGTGAAGAGGCAGCTGGTGTAAAGTGAAGAGGCAGCTGGTGTAAAGTAAAGAGGCAGCTGGTGTAAAGTAAAGTGGCAGCTGGTGGCCGAGTGGTTAGGGAGTTGCCTCTGCAATCAGAATGTCATGGGTTTGAATCCCAGGACTGCCAGTGGTACCACTGAGGTACCCTTGAGCAAGGCACCATCCCCACACACTGCTCCCCCACACGTTGCATCACTGGATGCCCACTGCTTCACTTGGTGAATGGGTTAAACGCAGAGAAAGAATTTCACACCGTGTGCTGTGCTGTGGTGTGTTCACGCATGTCTATAAGGTATCACTATTACAGATGCAGTGTGTGAAATAGGTTTTACTACCCTAAAGCATTTTTCAGAGGGTGATCTGCAGTATATTTCTCAGGGTGGGAAGAGTCTATGATGTGGAATGCACAGCCATGGGTGGATGGATGGCAGGCTTTACTTGATGAGCTTTTCAGAGGAGTGATGATGTGATAATACCTTCCCCATATTAAGAAAAAAAAACTAGACTTGTCTTCGCAGCATGTGTCCAACTCTAAAAATGGTTTTATAACACATACTGATGGCATACTATGCATGAAAGCATACATTTGTTCCAGAACAGCGCACAGTAATATGTTCTACACATGCATCATCCTGCCAGGCCTGTCTTGTACTGCATGATCGAGTGCAACTCATGTTCATAAGGCTCAGTTGTGTATAAGTGTCATGGGAAATGATTTAATGGCCCCGCAATCTTTATTTTAATCTAACTGAGTAGCGCTGTACAGCTGCTTCGGAGCTCAGATGCAGAGGTTCTCCTCATGTATGGTGCAATAATTAATAGCTATATTAGAGGAAAGACAGCATGCACCTACCTTGTACCTTCAGTCACTGGTCATTTTATAAGATATAGGTACCATTTAGTTCACTCCCCCATTACCATCAGTGGAAGGGGATAACCACAGGACCACTACTGGACTACTTGGCTACTGTCTGAACACATCAGTGATCCCAGCACAACAGCAGCGTGCTCGTTTGTGCCATTATCAGACACAGGAGCATTGCTGAGGTTTTCACACCTTAGTGTTACTGCTGGATTGAGAACAGTCCACACTGATCCTAGCGTCAAAATCTGACCAGTGATGAAGGCTGAGAGTGTGTCAGCCTCCGGTCCCGAAAGGACACAGCCCTGCAGATTTAGCCTTCAGCCTCATTTATTAAACACCGGAATCAATTCATCAACTAGCAAGGCCGAGAGTTTCTTTCAGACTGTTAGAACAGGGAAAAACAGAGCTTTCCCTAAATGACCTACAAAGAATTTGACCCATTTACTCTAAAGTATGACAAACTGTGCACATATCGTCTTCCTTTATATATCTACAAAATACCCTGTATTTGTGTGGTAAAATGAGGAAGTACATGATGTTACTAAAGAACTGGCACCCTCTTAAAAAAAAAAAAGCTTCTATAAGGACAATATGGCTCTGTTAATATCTCAATATCTCTTCAAGGGCAGCCAAAGAAAAAAAGAAGAAAATAACAAATAAAAGCAGCAAGAGATGGGTAAAGAAAGATGAGTTCACAGACAGACACCGATATTGATGATAAGGTGTGTTTGAGGTCTGTCCAGGAAATGGTGGTGCTTGGGCTGCATTAGAGCCACGGCTCACCTCTGGAGGTGTAAAGGTGCAGGGTGTGAGTCCAAGCTGTACAGCCCAGGAAGGCGTACAGGCCCCGGCGCCAGACTTGCTGATTCAGTACAGCTGTTTAAACAGCTCCAGTCCGGCTCTCCTCTCCATTTTCCTTCCTGCCTCCCTGACCTGCTCGTCCTCCATGCCCTCGGTGCCGTCCACAGGACGAGCCAGAGCCAGCACTCTAACTGCACTCTCCCCAGCCCCTGACCTGCTCTCACAGCTCACAGAGCAGAAGGGAACCCCCCCCTAAGCCCTGAAACCTGGCGGCATGCATAAACACGATCATCCTGTGCAATATCTTACGTGCAGTTGTCTTACCATGTAAAATATCACTACTCATAGTCAATATTACTGATCTACTACTGATCTCTATTACAAACAATAACAGACTTCTAACCACCATCTGTGTTATTAGGAATTCACTTAACTACAAGTTATTTATTTATAGTATTTATACCCCAGCATCTGTGTATATAGCGTAGTGTATTTCATATTGAGTTTTTTTCTGCAGATTTGGATTTCTTTAGACTTTATACCGTCTCTGTGTCTCTTTGTGTCTGTGCAGTCGTGACGTAAGCAATTTCCTCGGGGATCAGTAAATTTTCTGATTCTGATTCTGATCAGCTACAGAGTGCAGGTCCGTATCTGCCATGTGCTTTAAAGGTTTAAACATGAAGACTCAGAAAGCCTTTTTGTAAAACATATGACCAAACTTTTCGAAGAAACGGTGGACTTGTCTGTCCAAAAAACACTGATGTAAGTAAAAAAACAAAATCACACAACCCCTGGGAGGCCTTGGCTCCTTCGGATCCCGCATGGGCCTTGGCCGAGAGAAAATATCAGATATCCAGACATGGCTCTGGAAGGGGAGCGTCTATAAAAAGAGGAATTTGTTTTTTTTTCTGTGCGCTCAGCTGTTTGCCGCCCCTGTCTGTGGAGGAGACGCCTGCTGTACACTGCAGACTAGGCCATGGTACGCGTCTGAATCTGTGGCAAAAAGCAAACTCAAGCGGTACAGCCTCTAAAACTTCTGAACTTTGGATATCAAACAATGTGAGTGATCAACTACAGTTTAAGGTAAAGAGAAAACTGTATGAGAAAAGAGAACTCCTTCACACGCTTCAAACAGCAACACTCCGGAGACTCAAATTATCAGTGGAAGTATCCACTTTAGTGTGCAATCTTCTGTAGCAACAACAAAATCCTCACTGGAGATAATTTCCTACTTACAGTCTAGGAGACACTACCGACTGTCTCTACACTGTGAGTGGTATAATTAAGATCTTATGGGAGTGGGCCAGCCTCATAAGACAATGACTTTCAATGAATAAAAAATGATGTAAGTTGTTTGTTTGTTTACTCACTGTTATGTCCCAAACAAGCTTATGCTGTCAAGGCAAGCTGAGGCAGACTAGCTGTTTAATATTTTAAAATGATACATATTTAATTATTATAAAATTATTAGATTTCATGAGTTAAATATAAATAATTAAGGTATTATGTTGCAGGTTGTGAAGGATCTGTTTGAAAAGGATGAGATGCATTATGAATTAAAAGGGCTGTGTGTGTGTGGTGTTGATGGTGAAGCATTTTAAGAATATGGTGAGGTATGGTATAAAAAAAACCTAAATCTTAATGTTGGATGTGTATGAGGGACCTAACGATTTTAACGATTTTAAAACAGGCCCTAGTCCCTGTGACCCCCAATACCATTAGGCTCCAGTTGGCTTATCCCTTCAGCTCCTCCACTTATGCAGCTGGGCACCATTAAATCCTAAACAACCTGCAGATAGAGGAGCAGTAGTAAATAGAAGAGTCACAACTATATTTACCACAGCAACAGTAAATGATGCATCACCCTGACCATGTCCTCAAGAGTCCAGAATGTAAAACCTCACCTGCTGCATAAAACACCACAATGCCTCTGCGCTGTCAGATTTGTTTTTGTCATCGTAGCGTTAGGCCGGCACCACAAAATTACAGGGAAAATGTACTCGGCATTGCTGGACGAAAGCCATTCTCAAACTGACTGAATCTGACAGTTTCAATTCCACTTTGTAATAATGCATGTTCATGTTGAGGTGTGGGGGATCAGCCTTCATTTTCATTTTCTGCTTGTCTTCTGCCAGGTAGCTTCAATATTTATGCCGTGATCCTCATTTTACTGAACCGCTTTGTTTTTGAGACACCCAATATTACAGATTTATTTTCAGTGTTTATTCTCTATGAGCACAGGGCTATATGAGTGTACATGGTAAAATGTATAAATCTACACATACATTGATGCTCCAAAAGTAAACCAAAACAGCGATTCACAGGTCCTCTTCTTGTGATCTTTGTTTACATTCTCTGTAACTGGATTATATTCTGTCTTTATTAAGTAGATTTAAAGTTTGCAGACACTAACCCAAATGCAGAGTCCCAAGTTGACTGATTTATCAACACAGGGGAGGAGCAAATATGAGAGAACGGACACTAGGGCTGTAACGGTGTATGAGAATACACGGTACGATGGAGAAGACGTGATTAGCGTAATGTGGACTAAATTTACAAGTGTGAGTTTCATACGGAAACATTAAACAGCGACCTTTAAAAAGTTTAGCTTCAAGCTGATTCGCGTCTCATGAAAGCCTCATAACATGGCTACTGAAAACGGCACAGACGAGCTGGAAGACCCGCCTGCGTCTTTAAAATTAAGCGTGTGGGATTATTTTGGGTTCCCTGTGAATTACAACGGCAATGGAGAGCGAATCACAGATCGGGCAAAGACGGTGTGTCAGCGTTGCTCGGCACCTGTAAGGTATGCGTGCGGAAACACATCAAATATGATCACGCATCCTCGACGGCATCATTCAGATGTGAAAATAACCACCGGAGCGAGGCAAAAGAAAAAAAAACCTGGAGACCAACTGCTCCCAGCAGCCTTTAGATAAACAGCCTTTAGATAATTAGTCAGTGCATGTTTTACTGTGAGTTTGTTTGCTGTTTTCACTACATAGTCGAAGAAAATGTGAAAATATTCTTGTGCCTTATTTTTGTAAAAAAGAAACTAAAGTGGCCAGTTGGCAAAAGAATGCCATACCTGCCATCTCACTTATTTCTATTAGGTAAGACTAATATTAATTACAAATTTCTATTAATAATACAAGTTGTTTTTTGTCATCCATACATGAAAATATAAGCAAGAGTGTGTGTTTACTGGCTAATACACTGCTGTTTATTTAAAATAAATGAAAACAAACCAAGCCTCACACTGTATCGTAACCATACCGAACCGTGATGTCAGAACTATAGTGTGAACTGAACCGTGACCTTTCTGTACTGTTACACCCCTAATGGACACAGTTTAGAACCAGCAAAAACTGACAGTGAGGCATTCACAGCTAAATCACAACAGACAGAAGAAAAGTCCAATGAACAGGCAAGAAAAATTGGTACACAGTCAGAGAAAATAGAGAAAAAATTCGCAATATGCTAGTTGGGACATAGACAATACTTTGCAAAGAAATGTAGGAAAAAACGACCTAATTTATTCTGAAAGTAAAGCTAGAACTCCTTATCTAGTAATGAAGAATCTTTCTGAAATTCTGAAGGGCGTAGAGACTCCTTCATATATATCATCTGATTTGTGGTAGAGACTCCTTTCCTGATCTCAGTCGATACCCTACAGTAGGCGAACATAGTAGCAGACATAATATTCAGAGACAGTCTGAAAATATAACACTTATTATAAAACCCCAGCATAAAAAGTTGAAAAACATTACCTGAACATCTGCTTGAAACATCGGTGTTTATGCCACACATGCTAACACATGCTAAAGTGCTAGCCTGGTGCTAATACGACCTTCTTCTGAATGAACAAAAAAGATTAATTTTTTGTTTTTTGCTTACAATCTGATGAGGTTTAATTATGAAGTATTATTATTCAATTGTTATATGTTATACAAATTGTATGTTTCAAAGATGCTACAGAAAACTTGGAACTGGTCCAATTGACTCATTGAAAAAAAAAAAGATCCGTTTATAGCTGGACATCGCTACAAACAATGATGTTAAATCACTTGGCCGGTATCTTCGACTTCATTTAATACTCAGAGAGTTTGATGAACATCACAATCTGGCTACTCTCATGGTTCCTAGCAAAAAAGCTAGGTTTCTTTAATTGTCTCATCCCGTTTCTGAGGAAAAGGAACCATTCTCAAGATGGTATCAGCTCTGACCCTATTACACGTTAGATTATCATGCAAAGGCCCCTCACAGCAGTCAAATCCCACTCCATCAGTGCTGAGCAGCTGGTACTGGCTGGAGCTCTGAGAGGCAGAAATCCCTCAGTGTAAGCTGTAACTAGGCACAACTGGCTGGGGCAGAAACAGCAGGAACCACTCTGCGGATGTGTGTGAAGTCATGCTTTTTCAACAGGAACACATCTCGGAAAACATCCTCATCAGAGGCGCGTAAGAAGTAGGGCAGGAAGAGGAATTAGGTGGCAGTGATGGTGCCTCCCTTCAGAGGACAATGACAGCAATGCAACCTTAAGAGTAAATGGTTCCTCAGTGGTGCTTTGCTTGGACATGAGCCTCTAAGAAAAATCCGATGAAAAAAAAAATCTACTTTGAGGCACAAGAGACTGGTTTTGAGGCACAAGAGACTGACAGAAGAAAGATCGAGGTCTTTTAGTTAAACATTCACTGGCCACTAGCTCCACCTGACTTAAGGTTTCTCTGTACAGTTGCAGACTGTGTTGTCATGCACAATTTGTCAACAGTCTTCTATACTGGTCCGGTTATGATCACAGAACTGCTGTTGGGATGATGTTGTTGATGTGCATAGCAGGGTCACTGACAATGACACTGTAGGTATGAGTGTATGAGGCACCACAACGCTACTGAAGTTACACACATTATTATCATTTCTAGGTTAAGAGTGGCCTGTCACCCAAACATGGTACCTTGAGAGCAGCTCTGTGGTCAGTGTCACCATCTTTCCTCCCCTGATCGTGGACGGCTGGGGCCTGCTTAGGAAGGGACGCCAGAAACATTAAGACTAGTTTTCTCTATCGTGTTAGAGAAGACGCTGACCTTGAAGTTCCATGCACAGAAAGAGAGAGAGAGGGAGAGAGAGGAACTCAAATGACTTTCTAAGAAAGACTGAGTAAGATTGTCACTGAAGTGTGTTAATAAAGCATGGAATTCACTCATGCTGGAGTTTGTGCATGTTCCTGGCCTTCCCCACAAACAAATAAAAATTTAACACAAATTGTGCATCAAAAGTTGTATAGTAACTATACAACAGGACGATGAGTGTTTCTATTAAAGTGGCCAATAACTGTATAATGGTGAGGCAGTTATTTAAGATGGTACATTTGCTTTTAACTGCAAACATCTAATCCCTTAACATTCTTGTATTTTTCAGCTGGTGCAAACTTCCAGTCCTCACTCCTATAATGCAATAATAACAACCCAATCATCTGACATTATTTTCCATTTCCCATGAATTTGAAGTGTTCGTTTTCAGTTTCATCTTAGTTTGTGTCTGTATAATGGATGTGACCACATGGTTGCTGTGAAAACATGAAACCTGAAAGAAGAAATTCAAACTATGCTCAGAGCCATATGGCTGGGGACTACGACTGAATCTCAGTTAAGCCCACATGTCTCACAAGTATAGACTTGAGATGAAAGACGTTGTGTAGGGTGTGAAAAACATGCATGGATGCTCACCCTGCAATGGTTTCGCGAACGCAACCTGTCTGGCAAGGTGTGGGGAAGCAACAGCATTAACCTCTGCCACATCGTTCTCTACCTCTCTCCTCAGCCCATTTGCTTCTCACATACCTCCACACATTTTCCCCCATAGCGTCACACAGTGTAGCCTTATCCTGAGAATAGTGCACTGTGCTTGAACCCAGACACCTAAGTCATGCATAGAAAGCGAAATACAAAGCCCATGGAATGCGCATGGCATTTACATAAAAGAATGCAGGATTTATATCACATTTCCGTCGTGAATGTACAACACAAAAAATACACCAGTCTGCGATGCAAAGTTTGTCTTCATGAGCACTACTGAATCATGACCAACCTTCAGATGTCATTTAGGTATGTACAGTAATTTATGTAATTTAAGAATTTACGTATGTCCAAAAGTAATTCAGACACTTCTTCTAATTAGTGAATTTATCTTTTGCAATGTGAGAGAGTTCTAAAGCATTGGGCCTCAGAGCAGTAAAACTGAGTTCCTCAAACCGACTGAGTAGCATTAAATTTCGGATGAGTTAGAGTGATCCACAATCAGTACAACCTACAGTCTTCTGGAGATACAGCACTGTTATATACTGGAACAGTTTTATATGTTGCATCTTTATATGCTAGGGGAGTCCCATATTTATTTTTCAGTTATATACTGTATACTGGGATACCGGAGCAGTTATAAATGGTGCATTATATAATTGCACACCGGAGCAGTATACTGTAAAGGAAAGTGGCCCCTTAAAATCATGCATGAACACAGTGCAGCACACAGTGTGAACAGTGTGAAATTCTTTCTTGCATTTAGCCCATTCACCAAATGAAGCAGCGGGCAGCTAGCATCGCAGCGCCCGGGGAGCAGTGTTTGGGGACGGTACCTTGCTCAAGGGTCCCTCAGTGGTGCCACTAGCACGACCTTCCAATCGCAGGGGCAACTCCCCCAACCACCAGACTACCAGCTGCCCCAAAAGCTTACAGCACCTGGTGTTCCCAGGCAGTCTCCCATCCAAGTACTAATCAGGCCTACCCTGCTTAGCTTCCGAGAGCAGACGAGATCGGGTGTTATCAGGGTGGTACGGTTGTAACATTGCAAGGTTAGATACTGAGACAATAATATGCTGAATGCTCCCTTGTCATGTACTGGAGCAGTTATATATGTTACATAGTTACATACTGGTGCAGTTACATACTGTATGTTGAAAAGTTATACACTGGAACAGTTAAATGTGTTTCATAGTTACATACTGGTGCAGTTACATACTGTATGTTGAATAGTTATACACTGGAACAGTTAAATGTGTTTCATAGTTACATACTGGTGCAGTTATGTACTGTATGTTGAAAAGTTATATACTGGAACAGGTAAATGTGTTGCATAGTTTTATACTGGTGCGGTTATATACTGTACGCTGCATAATTTTATACTGGTGCAGTTGTATACTGTATATTTCATGGGTATATACTGGTGCAGTAATAAATGTTGCATATTTATATACTTGCAAAGTTATATGCTGTTGAATATGTTGCATAGTCATATACTGGAGTTAAACATATCAGAAAATGAAAAATACAAAATTAATGTTTGTTCAAATTCCTTTTCCATTGGTCTAATTATTATAAATGTGATTTAATAAAGTATAAATGCAATTTAACACCGTGTAAATTGCAGCTGGCTGGATATAGATCTGGATAGAGATACAAATCTCTGTAGAGGATGTGTACTCATTTTGGCTCGTAATATGATCAGGGGTGCCCAAAACTTTATTTTATAGAAAGTCTTTAGCCGAAAACTCAACAAGGTGCAGCCTATAGCAGAAAATTTTTTGATTTAGACCATAACCCCCAACAAGTCTACTGACAATGCCTCGCTTTGTCCATAACATCCTGGACATTTCCTCCCCGTGCTCGGCGCATTACTCAAGCAAGGCTAGGCCAGCTGAAGGGGAAGAGTCCTGATGAGATTAACTGGAGAGAGGGGTCCATCTGGCCTGGAGTAGAGGGGGGGTGCAGACCCTGGCTTAAGGCCAAGCCCTGGTCCTGCTGCTACACGTTCATGTAGATCAGAATTCCAGACGTGCCACCAGCAGTCCTGTGGAGCTGTGCTGCAGTCCTGGAGCCTCTCCAGCATGAATCCTGAACCTCAGCCTCACTGGGATCATTTGCCCTCACAGCTCATGCATTTCCCCCTCTCTCTCTCCCTGCCTCAGTGAGAAAACAGCTACAGTCCCCATGGGGCGACGTGTTCGTCTGGCTTAAGCCATGCTCCGCTGCCTAAGTGCAGAAATACAAGACTGGCAGGAGTGAGTCATTTTGCAGGCAACCCACAGATAGAGAACCTGACAGTACATCGCTCATACCAAAACGTTACAAATTGCCTATTGAAATTGGCCACCATTTGCTTATTCATTCAATATCTACCTGATATTGGCTGATATTGTTCTAAAGAATGCACTACAGCCCTTAATCTGAGTCTGATTGCAAGAGTATAGTCCTTTTTGTTACATGCTCAAGCTGGTAATTTGACATATAATCAGTTTGCTCTCTGTACTTTGCCCTTCTTTGCTGCTCTACCAGGCTTCTTCATCTCCTCCATTAGCCGTGTCTGTGAAGTAAAATTATATTTATTCTGATGAGGATGACCAGTGTGCTTGAGTGTGTGTGTGTGTGTGTGTGTGTGTGTGTGTGTGCGTGTGCGTGTGTATGTGTGTGTGTGTGTGAATGACAGTACTGTGTCCTGCATTTGCAACCACGTATGTCTCTGTGCCTTCCTGTCAGCTGCTGTTTCTGGTCTCAGTCCAGTTCACTCTGGCTCTATCTAAGAAGGCTGTATTATTATTACTGGAATACCAATCTAACAAACTATGTCAAACAGAACCAACCACAGTCACAGAATTAGAGCCAGTTAATATCCCAAGGAGGAATTATCCACATATCCAGCCTTCAAGCACACATGTTTAGTTTGATTCTCTAAGTAAAAATTCATCACAAAAATGACATTGCAGCCATTGCATGATTTATTTTTTATAACCGCTTAATCCTTAAGTGTAAGTAAAGTGACCATTTGTCCTACGTGAACGCAATACAGCACACAGTGTGAACAGCACAAAATTCTTTCTCTGCATTTAACCCATTCACCTTGCTCAAGAGAACCTCAGTGGTGCCACTACCAGTCAGGGGATTCAAACTCACAACCTTCTGGTCACAGGACCAACTCCCTAACCACCAGGCCACAAGCTGCCCAACCCTTACTAGGGTCACAGTGTACCCTGGGCCTATCCCGGGCTCAACGTGTGCAAGCCCACCACAGGGCACACTCACACACAACGTCAATTTAGAATCCCCAGTTTACCTGGCACACACATCTTTGGACTGTTTATGTACATTTTAATGCACAGTTTGTTTATGTACATTTTAATGTACAGTTACTTTCTGTTTGCTGAGTTTAATATGCTGGAAAAAAAAATATTTTTTACTTTTATTTGCAGGACATTCAGAAATATTTATAGGTTGCCCTGCCACAGCACGTCCAAGGTCGAATCTAACATTAAATTACAAATTCAGTCGAGTTCAATTCAATTTAAGCCTGGGAATCTGGTTGATTGATTTTTATGTTTTGGTTCACTGTTTTCTTATAATATCCATGATCTTTTCTTCTGTAGTGTCTCTGAGTGTGGGGCGGCTACCAGAATATGATGGTATTTAGTAGAATCCCTTCTTCGCTTTATCTCAACAGCATATTCTGTTCCACTTGCTGCTCAAAAGCATGATAGAATATTTGCCTTTTTCCTTCATCATTTCATCAGACCACAGTGCAGCACATTTGTTTTTTGTTCGTTTGTTTGTTTCATTACATCACAGCCTCTGGTTGTGTTACATACTACAGACTTCTGGGATGACATCAGAGTGAAGGTTACTTTCTGGTGACCCTTTTCATGCAGATGATGTCGGTGTGATAACATTGTACTGTGGACCAGTGCACTATTCCCATGCCGGCCTAATCCTCCTATATGTCTGTGCTGTGTTATTTTGCATACCTGACCAGTCTATAAATGTTTTTTTTGTTGTTATTGTTTTCTTCCATATCATGTCTTGACTTTGAGGGGTATTCTTAACATCCATGACATTTCAGCCAGTATAAAATATAAGCAGGGAGTGTTTAGTTTAGAGTCTGAGACGTTTTAGAGGGTTGTATTTACACTTATGGCATTTAGCAGACGCTTAAAAGCAACTTCCATTCCCTAACTACAGGGGGCAGTTTCCTTGGAGCAACTTGGGCTTAAGGGTCTTGCTCACACAGTGGTGGTGTGATGAAGATAGGATTCAAACCCATTACCTCTCGGTCCAGAGGCAAGTATCCTACCTACTATGCCACCACCCCACAGCTTTTTTACATTCTGGAACTGTTTACACCCGACTTGGATTAAGGCCTAATGAGCCAAATAAGATCTTGGACGCTAAACAGTAGAAAGACTGAAAGCATGGTCAAAGTTTTTCACACATTTTTTTGTTTGTTTTTACATTTTCAAGATATAAAAAACTGATTTATGAACGACATGGTAATCATGCATTAAAATGTGTAATATTTCATTCTTTCTTTCGCATGCAGCTATTTATACACTACCAGTCGAAAGTTTGGACACACCTTTTTTCTTTGTTTTTATTATTTTCTACATTGTAGATGAATATTGAAAACAAACAAAATGATGAAGGAACACATGGAATTAT
>JBBIGA010132767.1:17500-22028 GCA_037576975.1 Alestes dentex | reverse complement strand
GGTGATCAGTAATCAGTACCTCATAAAGCAGAATGAGGTGCTTGTGTAGGAATTTAACAGACACTGGCATGGAATGGGTGCCACTCAGAGACGCCGATTTAAAAATAAACCGCAGCGCTCTCCAGAGCCGTATTCGCCCACATACTCACCACCAACTGCGGAGGTCTGAGGAGGTTCTGGTGGTCCGAAAGCCTGATACTGTCCATAAAACCCCCGGTGCGGCGGGTTCGGGTGGGGTCCGATGAGCTGCACCACGTGAAGCGTGTTGGAGACGGAGGTGTATCTGGCCCTGTGCCAGCACCTCTCCAGGATCTGACTCATGCCGGCCGCCACCGGAAACTCGTCCAGGTGGATCTGGTCCATCTTCAGGTGGCAGGAGTGCTCCGGCGTCAGGTCCTCCAGGTACAGCTGCACGCGTTTCCCAGGCTGCACCTGGATGGTCCAGTTGCACCAGAGGGCGGGGCTGGAACACAGGTAGTCCGGAGAGAAGAACTCGCCGCTGTCGCCGCGGAGAACCTGGTGGCAGCTCCTCAAGGCGAAGAAGGCACTTCCCTCCAGACCCCTGGAGTCATCTATACACACACACACACACACACACTAAGATTTTCTACATTTGCATGTTACTCACTTAACATTTACTAAAATTACTCTCAATATTGTTTATAGTCTGTTCACCATCTGAGTTCCTTTATTAACCAGAAAATGTCATTTTTCATTATTCCACACTACTGATCTATAAAAAGCCTCCTAATATAATTATAGTTATAATGTGGATCTCCAGACGAGTGTTAGATATTTAAGGAGCGATTAAGTGCTGAAACAGTAACGAGTGCATTTAAAGTTAAAGGACAGTCTAGAGTTTGACTCTGTATCACCAACAACCAGTTAATAGGAGTCAGACCTGCGCTGTTACAGATTCTCTCATCTTAGAAAGGGAACTTGGACAGATTTTCATTAATAGCAATTTATTCAACAACTTTCCAATGTCAAGAATAAAAATCTGCAGTGTATAATTTAAATTAGGGACCGTAGGTGTGTCCAAACTTTTAACATGTAGGGATCTGGACAGACATGTGGACTTTCTATTCTGCCACAGCATCAATTCTCTCACTCTTTCACACGGTTCTCAGTTTTCTGACATGGCTTTTCCCTCTCAAACATTCTCTTCACATTTCATGAGGACCAAACCGACATGAACGATATGGAATTTCTCGGAATCTCGTCACATTCTCTTTTTTTCCTTTTCCTTTCTTCTTGTCTTGAAACAGCAGTGTTTTGGTTCCTCTCTCTCTGTCTCCCTCTCTCTCTCTCACGTTTTCTCGCTTCCTCTCTATCTCAATCGAATGACAATTAAAAACAACTCAGCATCTTACTAAAGGTGAAGTGCATGCAATCATTGCTTTGTTTGTCTACGTCTGTGTGTGTGTGTGTGTGTGTGTGTGTGTGTGTGTGTATGACCTCTAAGCCCTGCCACTAACGTGGCTTTCTGATAGAGGCGATAACAGAAGGAGCGCTGAATGAATTGCGACGATATCGTATCTCATTGGAGCACAGAGGGGTGTTGCCCCTGTGCGAACACCCGCATGCACACGCACACACACACAAACACACACACACGTGCACACACATCATCTAAATAAACCTGGACAGTTTGAAAAATAGTGCTATTTGTGGGGTAGCAGTTAAACAGAGTAATTGTTCACCCTGGAGTGTATGAGAGACAGAGAGAGAGAGAGAGAGAGAGAGAAAGAGAGAGAAAGAGAGAGAAAGTAGGGGGTAAAAGAGTAGACAGAAATAAGAGAGAGAAAGAGAGCGAGAGAGAGTCAGCCTGATGGCATAAATGTGAAGTTATTGGCAGGAAAAGCTGTGAACACGATTTCTGGCATCTTTGTGCAAAACAAACAATAAATCATTGACAATAAAAAAAAAAAAATCCCTTTAACCCTTAAAAAGTCTTGGTTACTGTTGGTGATGATGTCAGTTTCTATGAATTATTAGTGACTGGTTGAGATCAGAGCACAGGAGGGAGGTGGGCGAAGATGAAGGAAAGTTTGTGCTGTGGATGAAGAAAAGTTTGTGCTGTTTGACCCGAGGAAATGGTGACTTCTGACCAAACTCACACACACACACACACACACACACACACTCTGGGCAGCACTGTTCAGTGAGGACAGTGAGTGGAGATTACAAAAAATATACATACAAACAAACAAAATAGGTAAACTGGAGATTTTTCGCTCACGTTTGTAAAGACCTGCGGTCAGTCCATTGGTCAGTTTATGTGCTTGTTGTGTGTTCTCTGTCTTTACAGGCTATTCTGGACTCTCCGTTTGCAGCTTTGAGTGTGTCCAGTTCAGAGTGTGTGTGTGTGTGTGTGTGTGTGTGTATGTGTGTATGTATCTGTGTATGATCAATCACACCTCAGTCTGTTGTGTGTGTGGCTGCGTGTGTGCGTCCTCCAGACTGTCCAAGCTGCCTCCCGTCTCTGAATGCTCGAAAATGCAGTGGGCGGAGTCGTCCGAAGCTGAGGATGAAGTGTTGATTGACAACCGCTCCACTCCGCCCACAAAAGTGCTAAACTCCGCCTCCCCCCCAGGCCCCAGGGGCAGCTGATGTGGTGGTAAGTACTGGCTGGGGTGGAAGTGTGGGCGGGGCCTCAGCGTGGCCTCCCTGGAGACGGGTTGACTGGCAGGGGTGTCGTCGTAATCTTCTGAGGGAAGGGGTGGGGCTAGCTGCTCCTGAGACATAAACTCCGCCTCCTGAGGGGGCAGGTAGTCGCTGTCGATGTCGAAGCCGCCCAGGTAGTAGTCCGACTCCAAAGCCACGCCCCCTTCTCCCCCCTCGTAGGTGGGCACTTCTTCAATGTCTGGCAGCCGTGTGCTTGGCAGCCAGTCGGAAGTGTCCCAGTGGTACGCTGCGGAGGCAAAATGAGAAGTTAATGAGGGAAGTAGAATGGGGGGTCCCACAGGGTCCGAGGGAAACACAGACACATACACGGGTCCTCTGGATGCACATGCTGTTTGGGGACAAAACACAGCATGCAGAGGTCAATAACGTGCAAGTCATGAGGTCAAACGTTCCAGCAAAGTAAACAAAATACACACTATATGTCCAAAAGTATCCAGACAGCCCATCTAATTAATTCACCAGCACTAAGCCACTCTCGTTACATCTTGACCACTTAATTACGGAACAGAATCGGCTCTGGAGCTTCACAAGAGCCTTAGGTCACCATACCCACCAGTTTTTGACTGTGGAGCTCTCTGGAGTGATGGTGCTCCATCCAGGACCTTTGGGATGAGCTGGAGTGGCGTTTATGATCCAGAACTAATCCTCCAACATCAGTACCTGACCTTAGTAAAGCTATTGTGCAACCAAATCCTCAGAGCAATGTTCCAGAAGAGTCAAGGATGTTAGTGCAGCGAAAGGGGGGCAAACTCTCTCCTCTTTTTACTCCTTTTGGACATACAGTGAATGTGAACACGAATGCAGGACATGCAGCAATGTGTGGAACACAGAAGCGCAGGGACACACACACACACACACACACACACACACACACACACACAAAGTGCACAGCCTAATCCTGACTATCAGAAAACATCCAAAACAATCAAACAACGGGGAAAAGCACAAGAGTCAGCAAGGAAGGGCAGAGAGAGAGAGAAAGAGAGAGAGAGGTGCAGGTACTGTGTGTGTGCATTTGGGGGGGTGAATAAAGAGCATCTGCCTGCTGGATGATGTGACATTTCCCAGAATGCAACAGCACATTCTGTCAGCAATACAGAGAAAGACAGAGCGAGAGAGAGAGAGAGAGAGAATCACCTCGGCTGTAGGTCTGACCTTGGTCCATAACGGAAACTGGCAGTCAGAGGAGACATACAGAGCTTTGGATCAGCGCGATATCTACTGCACCACTCAGCATTGTGTGTGTGTGTGTATGTGTGTGTGTGTGTGTGTGTGAATGCAGGTTGGGTGAAAACCTTTGCACGGGAGTAAAGTTTGTCCGTCCGTTAAAGGTGAGTTCCCTGAAGTGGATGATATGAATGTTGATGATGGTAAAATAGTGGCAAATCTGAACTAAATCACTGTTTTGCCCCATTAAGCGTCTTGCATGTAACCCTCCACCATGAATGGGTTTAGTTTTAGGAAAAAACTACGTCTCAGGTGTCAATCAGTGCATTCATAACCATTTCATGGAATAACTTTTTGTGAGGGAGCTTTTAGAGGCGGACATCTGGTTCCATTCACCACCACTGTGAATGACTCTGACTCTGTGAGTTTCTCCAGAATCAAGCGTTTCACACTACACCCACTCTGAACATAAAACTTTTACATGATTTATGTCATAAACACTTCATTATTTTAGAGACTGGCCTAGTTGCCCTTTAATAAAGAGTGCCCCGGTGTAATGTCAGTGTCTGGGTTACGATAAGATAAGATAAGAGATTATCCTCAATCAGACCCAGCGCAACAGTTGAATAAATAAATAACATGTCAGCGGATGCTACCCCTGTGTTTGGCCGCC
>JBBIGA010132767.1:0-15000 GCA_037576975.1 Alestes dentex | reverse complement strand
AGGAAGTTGCCCCTGTGATGAGAAGGTTGAGGCACCTCTGAGGTTCCCTTGAGCCAGGTACCGTCCTCAGGCGCTGCACTGCTGCCTGCTGCCTGTCCACTGCTTCACTTGATGAATGAGTTAAATCTCACATTCAGAAAAAAGAATTTCACACTGTTCACACTGTCGGCTGTGGTGTCTTCACACGTGACTATAAAGGGCCACTTTGCTTTAAATCCTCTCAGATGTTGTGAGTATAGTGATACTGATTCCATCGATGCTTGTCTCTGGTGTCTGAAATGCTAAAAGCGGGAGCTCGGAGCCTCAGACCTGTTTGTTGAGGTGAGTTCTGGAAGACGGTCTCTAAAACCTCCTCAGTCCTCTACTCATCTCAGGCCTGCATGTCACCCTCACGGCTGCTTTTCACAAAAAAAAAAGCCAAATAAAATATCTGGATAAAATAAATAAAAGCTGCTAACTAAAACTGAAACCAGTTGTGTTCAGTTTGTTAAGGGTGATTCTAATTTGAAGATCTGATGTTTGAGTAAGTCCTGTGAAAATTCTATTCGGGCCCATAATATACACACAAACACACACACACACACACACACAGTTCTTTCGTATTTTCTATTTACTCACACACACACACACACACACACACACAAGTCCCTGTGGTGGGCAGGGCTTACCATTGTCATCGCAGGAGTCCGACTGAAAGGAGCTCAGTGATTGGACCTCAGAGTTGCTGCCTTTGTTGCTGCCCGAAAAACATGTGACCTCCTCCAGCATGTCCACTTTACCTACACACAAGGGTCAAAGGTCAAACACTGAACCTACATACCCTGTGTTCGAAAGGTGTACTTGTTCACTCGTTCACTACATTGTGTTTGCTATATAGGGGGCTAACTAGTGATCAAGGGGAGGCGACGTTTATTTAATTTCGGACACTCGGGATGTTATGTTTTTACTAACTGTTGCTTAAATAGTGCAACGTATCTTGGCAATTTAGCTCTGTCGCATAAACACACATCTTGTCTCTCTAGTTCAGACACAGCCCGCACATGAGGCAGGGTCTGGTGGGCACGGTGACAGATAGATCCGTCTGGGGGGCACTAATGTCCTCCGCGGAGAGAGAGAGAGAAAGAAAGTGTAAGTGTGGCTGAATCTCCTCCATTTGAAGCCCCACTTTCCTCCATCTCTCCTCCCTCTGCCTCGCTCCTCTTCTTGACCTTCGCGGGATAACAGTAGCGTAGAGTGTCCGAAAAGTGCACTCGTTCACTATGTAGGGCACAGTAAAAGAAACCCGCAGTGCATGATGGCATATGTGTATTCATGCAGTGTACAGTGTCTGGACAATTGATTTTGGCGTCGCACGGCGATTTTGTAGTGCTCTAACTTGTGGGTGAAATTGACGGTTGGAATTTCGGACAACACTACAAAATGGCTGATTCACTACATAGTGCCCTACATAGTGAACGAGTTTTTGTTTTCCCTCTTTTAAGACGCAAATGAGCACACACACACACACACACACACACACACACACACAGAGTGATTTAATCCTCACTACTTTTATCGTTGTCCTGTTTTCTTCCCTGTTTTTCTTCCCTTCGCTCTCTTTACAACCCATAACCCCCCCGCCTTTCTCTGTCTCTCATTGTGATGCTGACATAACACACACTTTCTCTAGACCTTGAGTCTAGACAGAGAGCTGTCTGGGGTTTATAAGCACACCTGGTCGCATTTTCCAGACGTTCTATTCAATTACAGGCATATTTACGGGCCAGGGTGGTGTGGCGTGGGGGGGGGGCGTCTCGATTTATCAACACTGAGAGATGGGGCTGTACAGTCTAATGACAAATACGAGCCAAACAGAAGACAAAGATGAACTTTTAAACGTGTGTGTGTTTGGAATACACACTCTGTATGGACTCTTTTGTGTGGATATACCGGACTGAATCCACACAAAAGAAAACCACATTAAAAAAAAAACAAAAAAACACGGAAACACTTTGTGTTTTTATAAGTTGTGTATTTATCGACAGCAGGACTGATACCCTGCTATGAATCTCGCTGTGAGTTTGGGCTTAGCCGTTAGTGTTTTGGTTACATTTTTGGAGCCCTGCTGAGAGGCTTAAAAAATAATGGCTTATTCTAATATTACCTTAAAATATCGACATATTCTAAACATGTTTTAATGATCTAAACATAGCCCATTTCTTAAAAATCTTGACTTTCTATTTCAAAATACTGACCTATTTTTCTTAAAATGTGGATGTTCTATCTCAAAATATTTACTCCTTTTACTCCTTTTTTTATTGACTTTTCCCCCCCAATTAGGACTTTCTGCATCAAAACACTGACTTATTTTCTCAAGACTTTGACTTTCTGTTATCTTCTCAAATTAGTTTTACTTATCTCAATATATTGACTTATTTTCTTAACATTTGAAAACAATTACTTGTTTTCTCAAAACCTAATGTATTCATGTATTAACACATTAAATCATAATTTTGAGATATTTGTAAACATGTTACAATTTGACATTTTTTCCCCTCTATCTGGAAATGGAGTGGGTTGTTTTTAGCTAGGGCTCTGTGTTCTGAGGTCATAACTGTCACCTCATCATCATCATCATCATCATCACATTGTGTAATAATTTAAACATAATTGCATAATTACTTAATTATATTTACATTCTGTATCAACAGACAGTTAGGGAGTGCCAGTGGCACCACTGAGATTCCCCACAATGCTCCCTGCCTCAGTACTTCACTCGGGTGAGTGGGTTCAATGCAGAAAGTAGTTTCACACTGTTCACACTGTGTGGTGTGCACATACGTGACAAATGGCCACATTACACCGTACTACACTTATACAGCAAATACACTGTACTCTGCACTGTAACATGAACTGTGGGCTATATGTGCTGAAACAACTGCCCACAAAGTTACAGGTGTTTCCCTGTTGTTTCCTCATTGCATGAAACCTATCGCCATGCTAACTGCCCATACGCCACTGATGCAGCATGTTCGGGATATCGATGAGACTGGAAAACAGAAGCTTTCCTTTAAAGGAGAAAAATCTCAGTCTACCTCTACAGTCATAAATCACTGTTCTGACTGAATGGGGCGGGAGCTTTAAAGAGGTTCTGCTTAAGTGGGGTTTAAAGGCTTCTGGTTAAGTTCAGAGGTGAGGAGTCCTGGGAGCAGAAACACACGGACCGCTGTAGAGCCATTAACCCTGAAAAACAGCCGGAGTTAGGAATTCCTCTGGGTCAGAAATACTGCAAGTCTTAACCTGGCCAATTCTGCCTGCATCCCTGCATTTACTGTTTCCTGACCAATCACAGCTCTGGATGGTTTCTGCAGGGGTGTAGTTGAAAAACTAACTCTCTCTCTGTCTCTCACCCTCATCTTCCCATGGACTCTTTCGCAGAGAGTCGCACTCTGATCTGCATGGCGATGACGGTGGCAGGTTTGGAGCCACACTGCACACGACCACGCCCCTCCGCGTGGCCCCGCCCAGTATCCGCGGAGACTCCGTCGTCATGGACGCCGTCGCAGGGTGAAACGTGCTCATCTCGGTCAGCTCCGGGCCCCTCCTGGCAGTGCCCCTCTTCTCCAGGCTCCCATCACCAGGGAAACAAGGGGTGTATGCCATTGGGCGGACCGGGACCTGGGGTGGTCCCACTATGACGCCGCCCCCTTCAGTGTACAGGTTTATGGGGTCTCCCACAGCAGACTGCAGGGGTGGGAAGTGCCCGCCGTTGGCCTTGTGCAACAAAGCAGCCGTGGCAGGGTCCTGCACCAGAGACAGGTTGTTCCTCGAATAGCTCTTCTGGAACACCTTCATAATCATAAAATAAATAAATCAACGATAACATCACAATCATTCTAAATTTAAAACTGTTTTTGAAATTTCGTTTCGATATATGGACTGCACAGACAGTAGCTGGAATCACACAACTTTCTTACTTTTGGAAGAGAGTCTAGTTGTCGAGATAGATGGTATGAAACTACAATGGAATAGCTCTCTCAATTTAGACTTTATGCTGTTAAGCTGTAGCTCTGTAAACTTTATATGTGTAACTGTTAAAGTGCAGCTCCTTGGACTGTAAAGCTATGGGTTTTTAAACTGTAAAGCTGTAGCTCTTCGAACTGTAAAGCTATGAGTCTTTAAACAGTAAAGTTGTAGCTCCTTAGACTGTAAATCTATGGGTTTTTATACTGTTAAGCTGTAGCTCCTTAGTTTGTAAAACTACATTTTTTAAACTGTAAAGGTGCTACTCATGAAACTGTAAAGGTATATCTCTTTAAAGGTGTGGATCTCTTGCAATAGGAAAAAAGTAGTTTGACGTTTTTGCTACAGCGTGAGGTCTAAGTGAGGCAAATGTATGTGTGTGATTTATTGCATGTTTTCTTTTTTCTGAACGCTACCACCACCGCTACGTGTTGCTTAGTGACGTTCCCACAGTTAGTGAAACATTACCTTCTTACGGAAGGCGATGAAGAGGAGGATGAGTGTGAGGATGAGGAAGAGCACAACTGCAATGCCGATCAGCTCCTCCTTGCCCACGTACGCGTGTCCTGCCTGCATATCTGGCACCAGCACTGGCCGCACCGAGCAGGACCGCCCAACGAAGCCCACCGTGCAGTTACAGTAAAAAGAGCCAAACGTGTTCACACACACTCCGCCGTTCTCACACTGCTCACTCTCGCACTCGTTCACATCCGAGTCACACCTGCAGAGAGAGAGACAAAGAAAGAGAGAGGTTTACACACATTAAACACACACACACTTGACTTGTTTGAAGTGCTGCATTCACTGTCCCTTACTGTTTCATTGTTATTCTTTAGAGCACATCAAAGACAGAGGCAAATGACTTTGCGGGGTGTGTGCACTTTAATTAATTTGTGCTAAGAGTGTGCGTGTCACAGATAGAGGGGATGTGCAACTAAATGCAATGTAAGTGAAAGTTTGGACTGTCAGAAAATAAAGTTTTGAGTTTCGAATGTGAGTGTGTGTCTGTGAGCGGGTGTTAAATGTCTTAATAAAAAGAACAGATTCTCAGTTTAGTAATGAAGTGCATTAGCACAGCCCATCAGAGACTGTAGTGGAGTAATCTCCCACTGACCAGAGAGAGAGAGAGAGAGAGAGAGAGAGAGAGAGAGAGTGAAAGAGAGAGTTGGACACAGAGAGAGAAAAGGAGGGAGGGGTGAGATACAGAGAGTGAAAGGTGAAAGAGCGAGGGAGAGAGACAGAGAGAAAGAAGGAAGGAGGGAGAGAGGGGTAAGAGAGAGAGAGAGGAGGGAGGTGGGTGAGCTAGAGTGAAACTGAAAGAGAGTGAAAGAGAGAAGGTGAGAGACAGAGAGAGAGAAGGAAAAAAAGCGAGAGAGAGAGAGAGAGAGAGAGAGATAGAGAGAGAGAGAAGGAGAAAAGGAGGGGTGAGAGATAGAGAGAGAGAGAGAGAGAGAGAGAGAGAGAGAAGGAGAAAAGGAGGGAGGGGTGAGAGATAGAGAGAGAGAGAGAAAGAGAGAGGGGGAGACAGGGAAATAACTTCGAGTGGAAAGCTGGATTTCTGCGAAACAACGGCAGATGTTGCTGCCCCCTGGTGTTAAGGGACAGCACTGCAGTGAAGGACACTAACCATCCGCTTTAATAGACCCTGCTTTTCAAACACTGTCTAACAATACAGAATCACTGCTTTGTTTATACATATATCTAAAGTGGATTCCTATTAAAACTCATTTCAAGAATAAAGTTTTGAGAAAATGATCATGAATAAGTTTAGCTTTATTAATGTTAATATCAAGCATTCAAATAAATGTAGAATATGTAGAATTTCTAATTATAATAAAATTAATATCCAAAGTGAACTAATAATCATCCATATCAAGAATAAAATCCTAAAAAATATACAAAAAAAATGTATATATAAACATTTCTTATAAAATAAAATCCAGAATGAAGTTCTAATAAAATTAATGATGCGCTAATAAGTTTAGAATTAGAAATGAGTTCTACCAGTGTCAAACTATACAGCAGTGAGGTGAAGCCACGAGGAAGGGGTTCATATGAAATCATGCAGTATTTCTGCCAAAAGTTTGGGGCAGCACATTTTAATGCAGTGCTGCTTATGGAGTCAGATATTAACTTATTCAGACAGAGACACTCTATCTTTATTCAACCTAAAAATGTTCTGAAATGCAAATGAGCCTTGGCAGATTGCTGCACCTTCTGGATAAAAATCATGAAAGCGACACCGAGAGCAAAAGGAAAGAGCAGCCTGTCACAGGTCTGGGAGAAACTCGCTTTTCAAAGGGTTTTTAATAAATCAGGGCTTTTGCAGATTTGCAGTTTAAAAACTGCTGAACCGAGAGAACCGATGGAACCCCTCAGCTCTAGGCCACGTCTGTTTTCTCCCCTCGTGATAATGTCAAAAAACGCTTAAACATGAGCTTGTGACAATACATATTATGTGGCACTTTAATAACTGCCATATTAAAAACTAACGAACATACAAACAAATAATGAAAGCAATGCTAATAACTTGATCCTTCGAGGATTCTTAATGTTTTTAAAAAGATGGCTCAAGTATTGTGATGTGTGTGTGTGTGTGTGTGTGTGTGTGTGTGTGTGTGTGTGTGTGTACTTACGTAATACCGGTGTATCCCCTTTTGCAGCTACAGATGAAGGCGTTGCCAATGGGTTTACACACACCACCATTCTGACAAGGGTTTGGCATACACACACTGACCTCGGTCTCACAGCGCCCCCCAGTGTGCAGAGCACTGCAAGTGCAGGAGAAGCCTGAAGGGAGAGAGAGAGAGAGAGAGAGAGAGAGAGAAAGGGATAGTTGAAGTGTATTTTGCATTTATGCATATCTTCATTTACCAGCTTTTTATACAGATAACCATGGCCTTTCCTGGTTTTCGTTATAAATAACTGACAAACCTGATTTGTTAATGTACTCACAAAAATGACATGAATTTCAACATTGTAAAGTAAATTAACAAATCCGATTCATGTTGACCAATACATTTTTAAAGCTGTTAATTAAGTTCTGAGCTTCGAGATGTTAATGTTGTATTTCTAGGCAATGTAGTAATATTTGTTATTTCTTTTCGTAGAACTTTAGTTATTTGTTAAAAAGTAAGTAAAGAAGAATTATGAAGTGTTATATTATTCTGTGTAAAATATCTCCTCCTCTTCTCACACACACACCGACAAGGTCTGGAGTGAAGGTGTAGAATCTGCTCTTGCCACACACTTTCTCTACTCGTCTCAGTGATGCTACGTGTTAGAGATGATCCATATAGAATTACAGTGTGACTCTGTAAGCCCCAGGGATGAGAGTGAAGTGTAAAGTGTATGTCGGTGCGGCTGACCTGCTACAAACTGGCATTCGACTTCACACCCCAACTCCAATTTCAGGACAAAAAAAAGTGTGTAACATCAAAGACAAACGTCCATTAAAATCAGCCTGACTGAGAGAGAGGCACACAGAGACAGAGAGAGAGGAGAGAGAGCGAGTACAAGAAAAAGGAGGGTTTCATCTGGTTTATGAATATCATAACAACCGCAGTGACAACCACACACACACACACACACACACACACAAACACACACACACACACACCTTAGGGAAATCATGTGGAAAATGTCAGGGAGTAAACAGTGGCATTATTCTTATCACCACTAACCACACACACACACATACGCGCGCACGCTCTTCAGTGCTCAAACGGCCTTTACAATGAGGTCACACGAGCCAGAAACAAGAGAGAAAGAGCAAAAGAACAAGAGAGAAAATGAGAGCAGTAGAGATGAAGAGAAAGAAAAGAGAGAGAGAGAGAGATAGAGAGAGATGGAGAGAGTGAGAGAGAGAGAGACAGAGTGAGAGAGAGAGAGAGAGAGAGAGAGAGAGAGAGACGGAATGAATGATTGATCAGTACAGTGTGGTGTGTTCAGCTGAACGCTGCAGTGTGTCACACACTCAGCTCGGGCAGAAACCTGGATCAGGAACATAGGGATGCTCCCAGGAGGAGGAGGAGATACAGAGGAGAAAGGGGACACGACAGAAAGACAGATGAGAGACAGAGAAGCAACCTCTCTCTCTCCCTCTCTCTCTCTCTCTCTAAATGAGAAAATGTATATGTGATATTTAAAATAGCATTGCTTTATAATTATCATTGCTGTAGAGACAAAATATCTCAAATTTTGTTGTTTTGTTTTATTTTTGACATAAGAATGAATCAAAATAATGAATCATCCAAAAAAATATCATTTTTATGACAAGAACAAAAATGAATAATAATACATGATAAAAAGGGATCTTGTACACAATCTCTACAAGGATGTTTAAAAAACATATTTTAGTTTTAGTTTGTTTCTAATTATTAAAAAAAAGAAATTCTTAACTTCTTAATGAACTATTAAGCTGTTCTCCACATGGTCTAATATTGGTAGAATGACGTATATACAGTGGTTTAATTTTCAGGTTCAAATCAGGAGAGATCACAGCTTTCAGGTGAATTATTAGCACTGCTCGTCTCCTGCCGCACAGAAACGAGCTAAAGTAGGACACTAATTGCAAACACTAGGAGATTAATGAGGAGAGAAGAGCGCAGCGACGCTGCATCAATACACGAACTAATCACATGCAAACACACTTGGAATTAATGATACAAGTCAATGCACATACAAACTTTTTCTGATGCTTAAAATCTACTGTTCTTGCTTAATAATGTAATAGCTGTAATTGCATTTAGTTGTTTATATCAAATTCAGATTTTTAACCACTACCATGTTAGCATACAATTAAAATGATTTGCTTTAGCTCCAGGCAGGACTGCAAATGGTCTTAATGGACAAGATGCAATCTTCAGCAATAACAGTACAGGGGGTCCTCGAGTTACAACATACGACGTTTCAAGTTTATACAACCCTCACTCACATAAAAACTTTAAGAAACTGAGACGTGAGTGTTTCGGTCTATGGTGTTAGCGTCGTACTTACGGACTGTGTGGGCTTAGTAGTTGGGTTTTGCGTGGTAGAAGAATACGTAGAATACATAGTAACGCAGCGTATGAGTGAGGGAGTTGGCATCCCCCAGTACGCTTACATACACCATTTTGGACTGTTAAAAGTACAAGTACAGTGTATTTGTCCTTTTCCTTTTTCTGTGGTTTAGTTGTGTTGTTATGTTCTAGATTATGATTTTACAACTGTGTTAGGATCGGTAAGTGACTTAAACTCGGGCGTGTTTCCACTCACACCGAAATTCAGGTGACATTGCTGTCGTAGGAACGGACCTGAGTCATAACTCAAGGACCCCCTGTATACAGGTCTAGGAGCGGATGAGGCCGGTGCAACCATATCACAATTTGGAGTTAAATTTAGGGTTGATATGCACTTCTGACCCTGCCAAAGATCCATATGTTACTTTTTAAATGTTTCTTCTAGCACCAAAAAGGGATCTCATACTGATTTACATTTTTGGTACTATGTAGTATCTTTTTGTGCTAAAAGTGAAAGTAAGTTGGGACTGCTGAGTTTTTGCCCCAGATTGTCGCGGGGTCCTCAGTTTACAGGTGTATACTCTGACATCTGTCCCCAAAAATGTACAAATGGAACCAGACAGAAACACACACACACACACACACACACACACACACACACACACACACACACACACACACACACACACAGAGTTCCAAAGTGAAGAAGCAGGGTCTGTTAATTATGGGCTTAGCGGTGCAGTAATTACAACAGAATAAGAGAATAATCACAGCCACCAACTACAGTGCAGATTAATTATGTAAGAAGTGCAGAGGAGTCCTCAGGAGAGGGGCTTCATAAGAATACACACATGCACACACTTATTCACTCAAGGGATACACTGATATTAATACTTAGACGCAATTTCAAAACCAGTACAGGCCATGACTGATATGTGTGGCTTGCAAGTTTGCAAGTTGTTATGTTAGGATTGGTCTATTATGATTGCTTGATTAAAACTGATTAGTCAACTTTAAAAAAAATCATCAATTGCAAAGTCGAGTGATTTATTTTGCCATTTGCCATTTGATAAACTCAGAATACAACATTCCCCACCAGGGGGCACCATAAGCACAGAAATTGAGTTTGAGTGCATCAGTGACAGAGGAAACCCACACCAGCAGGATGTCCCAAATGCCTTTACCAAATTTCTTTTATTTTTTTTATTTTAACAAATGTTTGTAGTTCACTTCAGGTATTCAGTAAATTTAAATATCTGCTGTAATGAACTCCAGGTCAAAATTAATCAATTACTAATATAATCAATAGCCTTTATTATGTTAAACTATGTAACTGCCTTCTGTATATAGTTTTGCATATTTTAATGTCAAAAATTGGGATATTTTGAATGTTGTAATTTGGGATATTTTAATATTGTAATTCGGGATACTTAAAAATCCAAATTTTATTATAATGGTGTTTCATAATTTTACAGGTATGGCTAGTACTGATGCTTTATAAGCTGTTAGTGAAATCACTGGTGGTAACAAAAGCCATGTGGCCATTTTACTTGAATTATCTCTCACAGAGGAAAACGTTTGTGGAAAGTGCAGATTTCAAACCCTCACTCCAGACTACATCAGTTCAGTTCAGTTCTTTGATGATGTGAATTTGATGGAAACGCATTGTTGTATGTAGTCTCAAATTGCTGAAACAATAAAAAAATACTTTACAATCCTATTACATTTTCCTTCAAAACAAATGGGGAAACATATTAAATGCAATTTATTTTTCTGTTGATAAGGAATGTAAACATAGTTATCATTTATAACCACAACATAATTACTCACATAGTAATGTACTTATACTTAATTGGTGACAAGTTTATATAATTAATTTAAGGAAATGTAAACTGAATTTAGATGCAAATAGATGAATATATGATGCAATGAATATAGATGAAGATTTAACCATTAAAAGCTATATTCAGAAAGGTATTTTTTGATGTTTGTTCAAATGCAAGTATTTTAAACAAGCATTTATTAACTGATACTTTGTTTTTGTATAATAATTTTATTAGAACTTAATCTTTTAGTTATTTCAGAACTATCCATAGCTCTATTCAACAATCTAAACACAATAGAAATGTCTTTTAGACTTTTACTAGCATTTGAAGTTATATAGAAGAAACATATAAGATGTTTTTCATTATTTTATTATTTATATACATTATGATTTTACTGCAACCAAACTGGTTGATATTTTTAAAAACTGAATGGTACCCAGGAAAACCACAGACGGTTTAGAAACTCTGCGGATACCCACCTCCTGAGGGCAAGCTGACACAGGTGGCACCATTGAGGCAGGGCTGGTTGGCACAGGCATCCGGGTACAGGACACACCCCAGTTTGAGCTCGGAGAGTCCCACCACTTCGGCATAGCGGCTGCGTTTGTTCTGCAGCGGGAGTTCGTTATCGTTCAGACTGACGGAGTCCAGGCAGCCCTGGAAGCCGTTACTGACCCGCGGGCCCTTTCGCTCAGTCAGCCCTCGAGCATCCGGCGGCAACACCTGCGCCCCAAAATACAGCGACCAATCAGAGCCTGGCGGGCGGAACCTGGGCGGGGCCTGGCGCCGCAGCACTGAGCTGTCATCCAGAGACAGACTGCTGAAGTTCCCGCCCAGCTCCAGGGTCACCTGATGCCAGTTCCCATCGTTTATTGGCCAGCTGGAGATGCCCAACACCCCAGGACCACCTTTATCACACTCCAGCTGGAACCACAGACGGCCTTCCTCAATCTGTCAATCAAGCAGACAGACAGGTAGGGCTCAGGTACTATAGACTCATTATATTATTATTATTATTATATAATTATTTGTATTATTATTATTGGAACTTTATTGTCCACCCTGGTCTTCCTCTTATTTACGTACAAAACAGCGCACTGTGCGTGTGTGTGTGTGTGAGTGTGTGTGTGTGTGTGCGTGTGTGAGAGAGAGACAGAATGGTACCTTAAGCACAGTGCATGGCTCCGGTCGTGTGTACATGATGATGCCTTTACTCTGCAGGGTTCTGATCCTGAGCTGCAGCTTCATCTCCTCCTTCCTCCCGCTGTCGATTATACGGTACTTTATGTAGCTGTTCCCGGAGAAACTCAGAGATGTGTGGCCTGCAGAGCGCGCACACACACACACACACGCACACACACACACACATACACACACACGCGCACACACATACACGGACACACGCAAACACATACACACACGCCCACACACACATATACGCACACACACACATACACAAACATTCACACACACACACATATACACACAAAAACACACATACTCAAACACACACACACAAACACAAACACACACACACACACACACACACAAACACACCCACACAAACACACACACACATACATACACACATACACACACAGAGAAAAATGTAAAAGCTAAAAGCTTGAAATCCTTGATTTCTAATAAATACCACCTGCTTAGAGAAGTTCTGAAGAACACTTCAGAAGCTGAGATACAAACATCATACAGAGAACATTTTTTAGACCAAAACAACATCTCAGGCATCAGGTAGCACAACTATTTAATGAAATAACTTTCTGAGACTCACTGTGAACAGTTCTGACGCTGTGAGTTGCTCCAAAACAGAGCATTTTGAATGAAACCCACTCTGAACCTCTCTGTCCACATCTTAAAACTCTTGTTCAAGGTTGGATTTTCACTTTTCATTTCTGGAGACCCACAGTACTACCACACTGCTGCCCTCTGTTGGACAACAGCCGCTCTTACTACTTCATCTGCTCCACGACGCCAGGTCTCCCACAGCTTCCCAAAGTAGCCTTCCGGGGCAGATACGCTAAGTGTGCCCAGTACGAGAAGACATAAGGGACACTCTCAAAGGCCTCACTCTGGGTCTTCAGTTATGCCACTACTGTGGGATCCTTTGCTTATTTCCGAGACTAAAAGCAAAAAACGTATGCACACACACCTGCACACTCTCCGAGCTTCCCTGGTGGACACTGGCACGCGTATGGCCCTCTGTTGTTGTCCGTCTTCACGCACTGCATATCACCCGGACAGGCCATGTCCTCACACACCTCGGATACTGCAGAGCAGCTACCGTCTGAGAGAGAGAGAGAGAGAGAGGTATTTACATACAAAGCAAATAGTTACACTGTGCTGGTGAGCTGGTGAAGAGGGCTGGCAAGGAGAACACAGGTTCGGTTCCAAATTTTTCCTTGATGCCTCCAGCCGTTGTTTGGATTTGTGAAATCCCATCAGCAGCTCACTTGGTTCAATCCAGGTTTCTGATGGAAACTACAAGTAACACTGGACATCCATATTGATATACTGAACATAAAATCATTATTTACTGAGTAATGTTATTTGCATTTGCTTTTTAGTTTTATTTAGTATATTTAGCAATATTAATATGGAAAAAACACTAATTGCTCATCAAAACAGGTTTTAAATATATTTGCAGACTTTTGCTCAGGATTGTACATAAACAGATTTTTAACTCAGTTGTGTAAGTGTTTATTCACAGACCATGTGTATGTCTGTGAGTGAGTGTGTGTGTGTGTATGTGTATGTGTGAGTGTGTGTGTGGACTGACCGCTGCACACACAGCGTGTGCTCCTGTGGAACCGCGGTGAGACGAAGCTGGTTTTGGCGGAGCTGTACGTGAGCAGTGAGTGAGAGTCCAGAGTGATGCTCTGCTCACACTGGGCCTCTCTGCAGTCCAACCCGGAGCAGTTCTTATCCAGCACGGCCGACACTCGCAGCACCGAGTCCAGCTGCCGGCGCGCCGAGCTCAGCTTCTGACTCACAAACGCCGCCTAGTGGCAGAACAAAGCAACTCTGATTTACAGTCTTAGGCACCAATGCAACTTTTTCTAAGCCATTTTTGTCTCAGCGTGTGATAAAGTGTCTTTCTGATAGCAAAGTTAACATTAGAATGAATGCAAACAAACAAGAAAGCAGTAAAAAGTATCATGATTTGTTTTGTTTGCAAAAAAGTAGTAAGGAGCTGGTGGGAAGAACACCGGTTCGGTTCCAGATTTCTCCTCGATGCCTCCAGCCACTGCTTGGATTAGTGACATTCCATCAGCAGCTCCTGATTTAATTTAATGAAGGACTGATTGAGTCAAACCAGGCTTCTGATGGAAACTACAAGTACTACCGCGCTTCCACAAGGAACACACTGACATACTGTCCATAAAATCACTGTTTACTATGTAGTCTTTTTTGTATTTATTCTTTTTAGCTTTATTTAGTATATTTGGTAATATTAATGTGAAAAAAACCCTCAATGCTTATCTGAACAGTTTTTACGGTTTATTTTCGCAGGTGCCAGAGACTTTTGCACAGTAATTTATCTGTACCCCACAGTGTCTTATAATAGTAAAACATATTGGCTTTAAATAAATAATCAATCAACCAATCTAATCAACTGCAATTTTTATTCAACTGCAATAATTATTACCCAGACGAACCTCCCACCCCGTACCTTATAGTATCCGTTTCCATCAGGCGTCTCCACGGCGACCAGTAGGTCCAGCTGCCCCGTGGTCTCCACCGGCTGGACACTGAGAATCCGCAAAGCCTCGGGGCGCGTCGGGGGCGTCGCCATGGCGATGCCGATGGCACGCCGGACAGCTGGCAAGTGGCGGTGGACGAAGTCGTGCGGGTCGATGCGGTCAAAGCGAACGGTGACGGCCTCGCGCAGCATCGCCGCCGACGCCTCGGAAACCTCAACACTGATCGGCACACTGACCAGAAAACGCCCATCAGACACGGTCGCATTCAGCGAGTAACGGCCAGCGTCCAGACCACTCAGAGCAATGATACGACCATCATGAGGACTGACCTGGAAAAGCCAGAGAGACAGAGAGACAGAGATGGAGAGAAAGAGACAGAGAGAGAGAGAGAGAGAGAGAGAGAGAGAGAGAGAGAGAGAGAGAGAGAGAGAGAGGGGGAGAGAGAGAGAGAGA
>JBBIGA010132753.1:0-22031 GCA_037576975.1 Alestes dentex | reverse complement strand
GTGGGGTGGACAGGTGTCTTTAAAGAGCTCAGACAGGTGCTACTAATGAAGATTACTAAGTGGAGTAGAGGTGGACTCCTTAAAGGCAGAGTAACAGGTCTTTGAGAGCCAGAATTCTTGCTGATTGCCAGGTGTTCAAATACTTATATGCAGCAGTGCAAAATAAATAAATTCTTTACAAATCATACATTGTGATTTCCTGAATTTTTTTTTACATTCTGTCTCTCGCAGTGGGAATGCACCTACAATGTGAATTTCAGATTTCTAAGTGGGAGAACTTGCAAAATTGCAGGGTGTTTAAATACTTATGTTCCTCACTGTATGTAGGTGTTCTTGGAACATAACCGGCGGGGGTTTACTGTATATATTTTTTAAATCATTAAGTAATAATTATTTTTAACAAAATCACTGGTGCCACAATTACTGGCAATGCTAACAATTCCTCTAAAATAAATGTGACTGAAGAATGCTTTAAGTTGATCTGTGTGTCTAGGAACTTTTAATTAGTAATCCATGACGTCCTCCTGTGTTTCTGGGGTATGCATATGACATGACATTTGTCATGACACCTACGTATTTCTCTTAGCCACTCTTCAAAATGGGAAAGACAAGAGAACATGCCATTCAAATAAGGCAGATGAGTCAGAAAACTCTTTGAAATAGCAGGACATATTAAATAAAAATCTGGTGGCCTCCGTCAGAAAACTGAAATGGGTCATTACTGATCCAAACATGATCCAAAACATATAGCCAAATCAACACAGAAACGATTCACTACACACACAATCAACCATCTTCCATGGCCATCTGAGTCCCCAGACTGAGATCCCAAAGAAAACTGGGGGGTGAGCTGAGCAGGAAAGTGCATAAGAGAGGATCCAGGACTCTGGACAATCTAGAGGGACTGTGCAGAGAGGAAAGGTCAAAGATCCCTCTCTGTATTCTACAACCTTGTGAAATGTTACAGGAGAAGATTAAGATTAAGTGCAGTCTTCTTGGCAAAAGGGGGTTTTATAAAGTATTAACAGCAGGGGTCAATAATTGTGGCACACATGATTTCTTGCAAAAAAAATATTTAATAATGTGACATTTTCACTGAATAAATGCACTTTGTCAAATTAAACATTGGATTTTTCTCCTTTTTTCACTGTTGTATTACTCGCAAAAAATAGCTGAAACTTGCTGTTGCAATCACACTTGCATACATACCTCAAACTGGAAGACCAGCTGCTGTTTTTCATTTTCTTTGTGCTCCACAGTTCCTCTGAACTCCTGAGCCTCATCTGAATTGCTATTTTGGCCAAAATGCATACACAGGTCCTCATGCTCCCTTTCCAGTTCTGTTCCTCCTATTAGAAACACATACAAAAGATTCTCATGTAGCTCAAATGCTAAGGCAAAGCATAGAGTGCCTATTAGTACACTATTATTTTGATTTTGTTATGAGTACCCTGTAACCTATTAGATATTGAACAATTCAATGCTCACATAACTACACAAAAAGAGCAAAGTTGCCCTGATTAAATTAACTTTTTCTAAGATAGAATGCTTATTTTCTGCACTTTCCACAGTTAGTAGACTAACTCAGCTTAAACGTTCTTTAAATATTTAGAACAAATGGATATATAAGGGAATGATCATTTCACTAAACATTCAAGTAAAATGTTATTTGATTCTTGTATTATTGTTTTCAACATGTGTTTAACCCCTTGTTTGACCTCTTTAAAAAGGGGTTAACCCGTTAAACATTTCCTTTCAGTAATGATGGCGGTTTTGTATGCTGTGTTAGTAGCAGGCTGTCTATATAATCATATAACCAACCAGACCAAGTTTCTCTTGACAGTCAAGACACTTCAGTTCACACTGTGGATAAAGCAGCAACGGTTGTCATGTTTAAAAATAAAACTTATCCGTTACATATCAAATCGTGAAACCATTTCATTGGAATTTTTGTTTGTTTTTGAGGTCAAAACTCACTTGAGAATCAGGAGATCAATGGGCAACTTGTCTGCAATGAAAATCAACTAATTTACAAAAAACATCTAAATAAAGGGTACTGGTGATGTGACTGACATACCTAAACAGCCTTGTATAAAATCAGTTATGTATGTAAATGGGTGGTGGTAGCTCAGTGGGTAGGATACTTGCCTCTAGACCAAGAGGTCCTGGGTTTGAATCCTACCCTCAGCATACCACCACTGGGTAGTTAAGGAATGGAAGTCGCTTTGGATAAAAAGCGTCTGCTAAACAATGTAAATGTAAATCAGTTATTTATCCAACCTGCAAATAACATTCAAGTGGCGTTTTGTGGTTTTTGTGACACCGAACATAACTTTTTCTAAAACATCTAAAACATCTAATTAAATAAATATTAGTATTTGTAAATATTACTTATAAATACTAATATACTAATAAATATTACTTACAAATATGAATTATTTATAAACATTTGTATTTATTTTGCTCCATTCATTCATTCTGGTTCAGTATGGTCAGTATCCTGGAAAGAAGGGTAACATGACTACACTGCTACAGTATGGTTTACTTTGCAATGGTAAATGTATGATTACATATTTTAAACCGGATTCAAGATTCTGCAGAGTTATACAAGTACAACACGCAGTGAAATGTATCCTGAACTGCTTTTTATGTGCAACATTATAAAATATGTACAAATTTAAATTTAAAAACAAATCTAAATGTAACAACTTAAACAAGGAACACAAGTTAAAGGTAAAATATGAAAGTTAAATTAGAGTATTTTAAGTTTAAGTTATAAGTGAAGCAACAATCTGGCGGATTTATAATATGCAAGTGGGATGCTAAAGTGCATTGTACCATATTAGCACAGCAGTGTAAACAGAAGTAAGGAGCTGTAAAGCAGCATGTAATATAATAATACATAATGTACAGTTATGAAATGACATATGAAATGTGATAATGTGAAATATGACAATGAATATGATATGACACACTGAGGCGCTGTATCAGTCCCTTAAGGTAAAGCTATGAGGAGAGGGGTCATGTTCTGGTCTCTCTGTTTTGGCCATGATAGTGCGGAACCTTTTGCCTGATTGCAGAAGTTGAAACAGTCCATTACCGGGGTGGGACAAGTCCTTTAGGATCCGAGCTGCTCTGGACCTAGATCTGCTCTAGCTCTACTAGTGCAAATGCCCTGCAGGAACGTTGTGGTGCATGAATTATTCTCTGAAGGGCTTTTCAGTCCTGAACACAGCTATTCCCATACCAGTATGTGATGTTCTGTGTGAGGATGCTCTCCACAGTACCTAAATAGAAAGTCCTAAGGATCACTGGAGAGACCCCATACTTCCTAAGTTGTTCCACATGACCCCACTGAAAACCACTTATATAATAGCTTAACCCAGCAGATCAGCTGAAAGAAGTCATGCACCATTTGTGAAAGCCATTCTATAGCTTTTGATCAGTGATCAATTTCTGACCACAGAACTACTGCTGGCTGGTCACACCTAGGATTACTGTTAACCTACCAGTGGCACTGAGGTGTCTAAAAACCCCAGCATTTGTTCCTGTCTTTACCACTTTTAAGATACAATATTAAGTCACAAAATATTTTTTTTTCCTTCCACCTAGGCATTGCCTGCCTTACCTTGCCCTAGGCCAAGCCCTGCAGGACCACTCCTTAGTTCTGCTAAAGTCATGGGATGGCAGAGAAGCAACATGATCTCCCTTAGTCGCTGTCCACGTTCTCTCTCTGACTGCAAGAGCCGAGTTCGTATTTCATCCATCTGTAGACAAATTTAAAATAAACACACACGAAAAAGAAAAGCTGTCTTGTTATATGACATAGATTGAAGATACACATTAAATTTGAATATTTTGCTGAGATACATGCTCTCATTTTTGTGCTTGTCTGTTTATCACAAGTGTACAAAGAATGTTACAATATGGCAATAAAAACTGCAGCAAAGAGATTTTGAAGTGTTCCACCTGTTGAAGCAGATCACTTTGTCTGGCCTCAGAGCGGTCCAATTCTTTCCTTGCACTATTCAGCTCCTATTGCAAATAGAAATAAAAAAGTAACTGACTCAAGATCAGCAACCTGGTGGATTAAAATATATTGTATGAATTGTAACTATTCTTTTTTTCACAGACATGTTGCAGGATTTATCTTGGAACAGGCATTGCTTTTATCTACACATGCTATTTAATTTGCATTTTCACCTGCACTGTACAAGTACCTTTAACTAATAGACAAATACCTTGATATTCTCACTCTCAGAATTCAGCAATCTATTGCGAAACCCCTCCTTACTTGTCTACGTTTGGGCATCACACATTTAAAAAAAAAACACAGAAAACAAAGGCAGAAACATTATAATTCGCACACAGGAGAGGGCTTGACAAACATGACAAGTAAAGCCAGTAAAATGACATCTAGGTGGGATCGGGTGTGTGGAGTTGAGGGGAAAAAGAAGAATGAAAATGGTAGGTACTTGTTACAATACAAATAATACTGGTTCCTCAAACTTTGTGACACCCCCCCAGGATATCTTGTTTGTGTCTTGGCACTTTGCTCTCACTAGTGTGAGCGTTTCATAGTGCTAAAATGTAAAAACACACTATTTATCAACAATTCACTATCACAGTTTCAGGTGTACAGGTCTCTTCAAATAAGTAAAACAACTACACACTGGCCTCTGCTGGCTAAACAATAGAAAGAGTTTTTCAAGTAAACAGTGCTAAATTTCAGATTTTCAAAAGCAGATGTCATCAACCCTTCTAATGGGGATCTCCCATGTCTCACCCACACCTGATCCATCCAACTATTGGCTCCAGAAGTCACTGATTAGGTATGGGAGGCATGTTAGTTTCATGCTGGATGTTAAACATGGAGGAAGGCAGGCGGAGGCGGAGGGTTGGTGACCACTGGCAGAGTTTATTAAACAAATAAAAATATTTCTTAAAGATACACATATTTCAGTGTTATTCTACAACTGTATAAACAAGCACAAAGTTACCAGTTCATTAGTATGCTTGCCTTTACCTGTGCCTTTACTCATCAGCCATGTAATCACATACACCTAATACAAAGGTGCACTTTGTAGGAGCACAAATACTGAAAGCAGGCTGACTTGCTACGCATAAAATGTATCCCACCCAAGTAATATATGGTCGGCAACAGTCCCATAGTTATGCTTTCTGTAGATGGGCATGACAGAGTAACATATGGCTATAGTTAGTAACTGTCCCCTACAAAGTAAATATAAGGCATGCATAACGAACTAGCATTTCAGGATAAGCAGGCATATGCTGCAAGCATATGACACCTGTAGTTCACCAGTCACACTGCTACGCTGCTTTTCACAATGTCTGTCTGAGACCACTTGTTGATGAGACAGCATCTCATTCTCAATCTTCTGCAGCCGTCTCTCCACACGCAAGGACACCTAAATTAGGTAATATAACATATGAGAAGGGCAACCTTTATAACAAAAGCAAATTAAATTGGAGAAACAGTTTACATTCTCTTTAGTCCAATACATCTCAGCTAATCAATCCATATAATTACATGATCTGATCAAGACATTAAAACATGTCCAAAGAAATCAGTAAAACTGTACAATCTTGAATCCAAACAATTTGTAACTGTGATTTGAATATAGTCTATAGTTACACGAAATATACAGCATGGTACACGAAATAATTAAGGCTTTAGTTTTACAAAGAACATACATGCATACAATATAAAATTACATTATGAGTAATTTTCTTTTGTCTTTCAATCTTATGAAGGTATACAGAAATAATTTCATATACACTTACAGCTTTCTCTGTCAGAGATTCCTCTATTTGGCTTGTAAGGTCTGCTAATGAATTTCTGGTCCCAGTGTCATTTCTTGCAAAAGTACAATTCATTAATAAGTTAAAAAAGCAATCAATTCCACATACAATGCTATACATAATACAAGAATGCCAACAACTAAACTACTTCACTAACACAGATGAAAACAAGCATAGTGCACTGCCTGTCTAAACAAAAAAAAAAGTCACAAACTCTAATATTTCATTTGACCGCCTTTAGCTTTGATTACGGCCCGCATTCGCTGTGGCATTGTTTCAATAAGCTTCTGCAATGTCACAACATTTATTTCTATCCAGAGTTGCATTAATTTGTTGCCAAGATCTTGTAGTGATGGGTCAGACCGTTGTGCAATGTCTTCTCCAGCACATCCTAAAGATTCTCAATGAGGTTAAGGTCTGGACTCTGTGGTGGCCAAGCCACGTGAGAAAATGGTGCCTCATGCTCCCTGATTCACTCTTTCACAATTTGAGCTCAATGAATTCTGGCATTGTCATCTTGGAATATGCCCATGCCATCAGGGAAGAAAAAAAAATCCACTAATGTAATGACCTGGTCATTCAGTATATTCAGGTAGTCAGCTGACCTCATTCTTTGGGCACATAACGTTGCTAAACCTAGACTGATCAAGTGCAGCAATTCCAGATCATAGCACTGCCCCCACAGGCTTGTACGGTAGGCACTAGGCATGATGGGTACATCACTTCAGGTGCATCACTTCAGCTGCCTCTCTTCTTACCCTGATTTGCCCACCACTCTGGAACAGGGTAAATCTGGACTCATTATGTTCTTCCTTTGCTCCAGAGTCCAATCTTTATGCACCCTAGCAAACTTAAGCCTTTTCTTTCGACTGGCCTCACTGATAATTGGCTTCCTTAAGGTCACGCAGCTGTTTAGTCCCAAACCCTTGAGTTCCCTTCACACTGTGCATGTGGAAATGCTCTTACTTTCACTATTAAACAAAGCCATAAGTTCTACTGTTGTTTTTTTACGGTGTAATTTCGAACGTTTAAGTGTTTGCCAATCACAATCATTCATTTTTTCTCCCCGACCACATTTCTTTCTCGAAGATGATGGTTCCCCTTCCAGTTTTTATTAATGCATTGGGCAGTTCTCAACCTAATTTTAGTAGTTTCAGCAATCTCCTTAGATGTTTTCTTTGCTTGATGCATGCCAATAATTTGACCCTTCTGAAACAGATTAACATCTTTTCCACGACCACAGGACGTGTCTTCTGATATGGTTGTTTAAGAAATGAGAAGCTACTCACTGCATCAGTTAGGGTTAAATAACTTGTTGTCAGCTGAAACAATCATCCATGCAGTAATTATCCAATGGGAGGCTCTTACCTATTTGCTTAGTTAAATCCAGGTGGTGACTTTTTTTTTGGACGGGCAGTGTATTATGCCTTTTTTTAACCATAAGAAGCAAGTAAACCTCACCTATTCCTCTTGAGAATCTCTTGATTCATCTCATCCCCTAACTGGACCTGGTCACTGTGCAGATCTCTAAGAACCTGATGAAGTGAGTGAATCTGGGAATCATCAAGAAGACTATTGCATTTAAAGGTTTATATACACCTGTTCAATAACTGTTAATTAAAAATCCAAAATTCAAACCTAATTTTTAAATTTTATTGTATTACACCAAATGCACATTTGAAATGCAAGTACTTGGCACATGTCAGCATTTTTCAGTTATCTAATTGCCTGGGGTGGGGACAACAAAATAAACAAAAACAGAACTGTCAGATCATTATCATTGATTATATAAAAACACAAATATAATCTAAAAGAGGTCATTTTTACCTTGTAAAATTATTAACAATGTTTTTAATTTCATTTTACAACCTACTAATAAGGGTAATCCGGTACTGGACTGGGACTGGCTAACCTGTTCCTCAGTCTGACTGGGTCTGAAGTGCACCATAGCTGATCTGGACTTTTGCCTGTTGCTCATTTCTAGACTTCTATAAACCTTCCAAGGACACACGAGCTTGTGGTGCCGCCCATCTAAACAGAAGAGGTAAGACTAGCAACCTTTAAAACAATTAAGCTTGACTAAAACTGTATTAGTGAAGTAAAACAGCAACACACTTAAATTTGCAGAATTTGTCACTGACCCTGGAATTTGTGTATGTTAATTTAGCTCAGTTAAGGGAAGGTATTATATAGAGACGCACCGATATGCTCACTTGCTGTTACTTGTACTTGACCAAATTTCACCGATACCTACTACCGATACCACAAGTGGTAAATATGATGTAGTTACGTTCAGTCAGAATGTGAGTGCAATGTTGAAGTTACTGTAGAAAAAATTCAACTGTGTAAAGGTGAAAATGTCAGCGCTCTGGAAATACTTTAAAATCAATGATAAAGACAACAGCAAAGCACACTATAAGCTCCACTCTGTCACTTTATTAACACTAGAACGGCTGACTGCGTCAACTGACATAAATCAAAGAAAATTACCGCTATTTCTCCTTGAAGTTCTTGCTACAAAAATATGAAAAAATCTGACTTTTTTTTAATCATTCTTGACTGAAACATGGTTTTACAAAAACTACATTGCTGGTGAAATGGGTACGGTACAGCAGTATATACCTAGAATGGCGGCGAGCGTCAATTGACGTAATGTCATCAGAATCAGAAACGCGTCTATTGGCCAAGTGTGTGAGCGAACACATACAAGGAATTTGATTCCGGTCGATGGTGTCTTTCAAGCATAATGGTATCAAACAACAATAAGTAAAGACACAATGAACAATATCCTAAGCAATATAATATACAATGAAGTACAATCTACAATATGAATACGTAATCTGGATATATATTTATAAATATAAAGATAAGTGTTAACAAATGTATATATTTTTGAGTACCCACTGCACTAAAAATCCAGTTCTAAAATCCAGATGTTTGCTGAAATTGCAGAGGAGTATGTATCAAGAGCAGTTCAATTGCTGGTTTCATACAGTTGGAGACATTTATTGGTGAAAAACACAATTTCTTGAATAGATTGTTCATTCCAGTTTTGGGCAGTTAAGAAAGTGAGATTTCCAACTTTGACTCAGATGTTTCAAAAATGTCTCAGCACCATGTAGCAGTGTGGAAAGTGAAAGGCTGTTTAGCTCATTGTAAAATATTGTTGATGAGGCCAGAACCTGAGCATGCAGAGATGCTTGTTTTTATAAAAACGAACCTTCCACTTACTTTTCCAAAAACAGCTTAAATTTGACTAACATACAAGCATCGCTAACATATAATGTCACCTAATTGGAGTCCTTTTTATGGTGGTGTTCTAAATTTCAGTGGAAGGTACAGAATATATTGTACAAAAGAATTACAGAGAAATACATGAGTCAAGTTGTTATGGTTCCAATGTTTTGAAGTTTTATTTTCATACAGGTTGTTTTTTTTTGTTTTAAATACTGGTTAAACAAAGGGTTGAATACAACAACAGATGTGTTTAACATGTGTTGCACATTGTACAAAGTTTTCTGAATGTTAAAGCTTCAGTATTTTTGATTTTTTTGCTTTTGGAGTTAGAGTATTGATAATTGTAAACCACAGAGTCAATTCAATTATCACTGAAAATAAACAGTTCAAAGTGACTAATCTTTTGTGACTTTTTAAAAATAGATCTGCACAGGTCTCAGTACTCTGTATCAGTGGGTACTCAAAAATAAGTATTTGTTCTTGTACTTGGTCTAAAAAACATCGGTATCGGTGTATCCCAAGCATTATAGAAAAGCATGGACTCAAAACAATGAGATTAGAGCCACTATCAGAAGCTTGCCCCGAACCTGTGCAATACTAAAAGCAATGCCATCTTCCAGACTATATGTGTGCCATGTTGAATGTGAGGTGTTACAGCCTCCTGTAAACCTTTTCATATGCTGGTTCCTGAATAGACATCTCCAAACCCTCCTGAAGCTACACAAAGAGGGCACTGTCATGTAAGGTCTCATCTGAAATCAGAAACGAGGGATAAAATAATGCAACTCAGGTTCCAGGTCAGGCTGTTAATACTCACAGCTGCTACGTTATCCCTATGATCATCTGTATGCTCCCGGTACTGGTCCAACATTTGATCCACTTTATGTAAATTGCTACTCGTGTCCTGCATTAACGAAAAGTAACATTTAAGTCCCTCAACTGAGAAAGTGACAACAATTACCCTTTCCCACGTACCATTTCATAGTATCCTCGTTTCTAATTGAAAAAATTAAACCGTTCACATTTTGCCTAGACTCACCTGTAACGTATTTGCCAAGGCGTCTATTTTCTCTGGAATACTTATATTGTCGATAATCACATCCCGTGTATGTTTTTGTCTCGAGTTATTGCAGATCGCAGATTCACTGGAAGACTCCATACTCGATCTATGGTTGGGGAACGGTAAATAATGAAAATAATGTTGCCTAGCATTCGTCATGCTAATGTCTCTACGTTAGCCATCTAGCTAATGTTACCTAGACCGAAGTTATCTGGATAAGTCAACTAAATACGTAGGCTAGGTACAATTATGATGATACATTAGTTGCCTGTAGTCGAGAAATATATTAACATTACTTCCATTGTACATAAAGCTGACAGCTAGCGAAAGTTAGCCCATCCACAGCGAAACTAAAGTAGTTACAACTAGGCTGGCTAGATTCGCCAGCTAGAGTCAGCTGACTCAGATTTAGTAGGTAAAAATTAGCAAGCCATATCTTTTTTTCTCGTTCGTTCAGAATGCCTGATGTAACAAAAAATAAACGAAAATACAACAAAGCAACGAGTGCCGTAATGGCCCATTAGACCTCTGTTATGGCAACTTGAACTGACCGCCTTAAAACGACGGAAGCGAAAAGGCACATGGAAGTTGTAGTTCTTGTCAGCTTGAGCTGGACTCCGGGTATATCAGACCATTTACATTATTAAAGGGGTCTGTGGTATGCATGAAAAAAGTTTTTGGTTGCTGTTAAAACAAAATCTTCAAAATTCGTTGGCTATCGCTTATCTTTGACGTAAAAAATATGTTTGTTTGTACTACTGTCCTCCATTTCCAAGAAAACAGATATTTCGTATATTTTACATCGCTTCTGTAGAGGCTCTGTGGTTGGTTAGGTTTAAGGAAACACGGACTTTACGTTGCTTGGATTAGAAATGTATTTAATCATTGCAGTGAGGTAAATAAAATGTGTAAAAGTGGTCTACAGTTAATTTATTTATGTACGTTTAAAACATTTAAGAAACTTATCACAAGTGATAACTGCTGCGCTCTCCGAATACCGCCCCCTCAGCCCAGTGTATCCACATCATGGTCTGTGCACGGTTAGCCGTTGCGCAGGATACCCGTGGTGACAACCGTGGTCGCAAGGACAAGTTTTCCAGTCGTCAGGAGTTTTAGTTCAGTTTGCATAGTAGGTTAGCTGTCATCAGTCATCACACTTCAGACCTGTGATCGAGGAGTAGCCTTCTCTTAGTCGGATATACGTTTTACGTTTAAGTTTTCTGACAGCTGTTTCTCATCCGGCAAAAAAGCAGCAAGCCGAAATGGATGTTTTGGCGGGTACACTATTGGTCCTCATCTTGTCAACTCGAACTCTCACCGGGGGGGTCAATAAGTGTCCTTTCGGGTGCGAGTGTTCAGAGTGGAGAAGCTTCTCTGTTTCATGTAGTGAAATAGATGCTTTGCCAATGTTTCCTGCCAATACGGAGACACTGTGAGTATGCTGTTTTATAGCTGCAATTTTCAGGGTGACACCGACATCTCCAGGATCTCATGTGCCATACAGTATCTGCAAGCTGTCTAAAATGGTCGTTAAAACCTAATTTTAAATAAATAATAATCTTAAAGAAATCTTAAGTTATTTAAATAAACGAATAATCTTAGAATAATACATAACCTAAACAATGATTGTTGTAAAGGTCCAAATATCGTAATGATATTTAGGAAATTGCCTAGCACCTTTTTTACAGTATTTCTGAGAACTGTTAAAAAAAAGTCATGATACAGTATATTGTGATTTTTTTTACAGTATTTCGTGATTTTTCTCTTTGATTTTACTGACTCAAAGAGACACAAATAGGACACTTAATATTTGATCACTTGAGCATTTATACTATGGAAGTGTAGTGACGTGCCACCTCAGATGCCACCTCAGGATCTAGGGTTATTTTGTTTATTTTGTGTACACCAAAACAAAAAAATATACATATTTTTATATATAAATATATATATATATTTTTAAATTATTTATTTATTTATTTTTTAATATATATGTGTGTGTGTGTGGGGGGGCTTTCAAGCAAGTACACGTGCAATTCAAAAGGACATGTGCATGTTCATCTTCTTTGTTACACATGTGAAATGGTAAGAGATATTTTTCAGAGGACCAGAGAACTTTGAATACTAGGCCTTCTGAGTTCAAGAAGAGTATCCGAGACACATTTCTTCTGCCTTCTACCTTTTCTGTCAGTGGCAGTACAAACCTCTTCACCATAGTACCAGCTAGTGCCTGATTGCATCTTCTAATCCTCACTTGCCTGTGGTTTATTTAGCAGTATAGGAACATTCCTCTGTGGATCGCTTCTTCAGTCAAGGTTACACCAACTCCCTTCCCACTGAATCAAGCACCCATCACATGGAATTAGCCCCCATCAGTGCTCCAATTCAAACCGTCAGAAAACATTTCATTGTCAGCATGGAGAACTGCATTCTTTTCTACTCAAATGTTATATCTTGAGAAGACAGACTGTAGAAGGGCTTTGATGGCCAGATGAGTGCCACATTGAATACAATGCACCCCAAAATAGACTTGAGGATGCTTGTTCTTAAAAACACAAAATATCAGAATCAGAAAACTTTATTGATCCTGGAGGAAATTGCTTAAATGTGTTGGCTCCTTGAGCCCTGCTATGAATTCTTTGCTATCTGGTATGAAACTAATACACAAAATCATGTGTGAGGAACTAAAATGTGGACGTACACGCAGCTAGACTTGTAGCCTTGTGTGGCTGCAGTTTTGGCACTGCTGAGTACTGAAAGTAAGTACTTGAATTACAAAATACTACAACATATTTACATGCCATTGATTTAAATCAGCATAAGCAATGTTTCATTTGGTTGCAGGGGCTCCATTCTTATCTTCTCGTTTCTGTTGAAGGCCTGCTCACAAATTTTTAAGGAAAATGCAAGTTTTTTATTAAGCCAGTCAAATGGTCCAAATACTTAATCTAAAAATTCCAGCCCATACATTTGCAAGACAGACTCAATCCTGGAGTTCAGGGAACTTTTTTCATGATCGTAAAGTAGTTTTGGATAGACAGCGTTTAGTGTAGGTTTTAGTTCCCAGTGCTGTTTACATGTATTGTACAGTATTATTTATTATTTCTACAGGTCAAATGAACAATTCAAGCCATAAGTTTGAAAGATAAACAGAATCTGTTCCCTGTAGCCAGGCAGCTGCAAGACTTTTCCTTTTAATTCCCAGTGCTGTGTATTCTACATGATGGATGTGGTGGGATTACTATAGGTCAGTTCAACCACTTAAGTTAGATGGTGGAAAGAAAAGCACAGGTCAGGTACACTTTAAAAGCCCACATAGCATGACCCTCTCAAGTCACAATTGAGGCATGACTCATGCCTTCTCATTCACTATTTACCTTTTTCTACACTGAAGTGTTTGTGCAATGTAGGGTGTAGTTCCAGCAAGTTCACATGGCAAAAGACAGAAAAAGAAAGATTTTACAACTATGACGTCTTGATATGAATTTGATACATATCAAGTATATGCAAAAGTATATGCAAATTTAATGATTTGATGATTTCCTAAGTGAAAATAAGTACACATCCTCAACACAATTCTGGCCATTTTCTGAGTGTCCGAAAAATATACATTGTGACCTCTGCAAAAGTTCTGGCACAAAATATATAAACTTAACAAATAAATTTTGCTCTAGAACAGACAATATCCTCTAAAACGTGCAGAAAAATCACATATGATTTGTTCATTATAAAGGATGTGTTAACTTATTTTCGCTTAGGCCTCATTCACACGGACGTCTGAATCTTGGATAAATGAACGCGCTCTGAACGCCATACGCGTTTTTGTTGCGTTTTGTAGCAGCGCTTGATTGACTTCAGTGAGGCGTTACACTAGCGTTCGTCTGATGCTGTTTAACACCAGCCTGCAGCCTGATGTGTAGTTCCGTGTATTCACCTGTGGGGGCAGTAATTCTTCAGTCCAGATTGTTTACATGTGGGACATCTTGATTTGTAGTTCTACGTTGTAAACATGGATCCTTACTGTGTAGAACACTGGAATCATGGGACATATTCGGTCCTCCAGAACGTCAACTGTACGCCATGTAAATGCAGTACCAGCGTTTTCTTTGCGTTCGTCGGGAAACGCCTGATTCAGACGTCCCTGTGAATGAGGCCTTATTTAAAAGGTTCAAACCTGTAAAATTGCAAACAGTTTTGTCCCTATATAAATCAAAATTGGAACACAAAATACTATTCCAATTATGTAAACTTTTGTCTCTGTCTAATAAGCTGTTTCCTGTTTTCAGAGTTTAAAAATTTTTATGTACTTAATGAGACATTGTAACTTCAGTCACCTGTATTCCTATAAAACACCACTTGCAAAAAATATGTTGTGTATGTATAGAAATGCATCACTATCCACAAAACTCAATTAAACATAAATCAGTAATGGGTGAATTACAGGATTAAATACATGCTATTTTTCTTGTTGTGATGTGATATGGAACGGTAGCACAGGTGTCTAGTCAGAAGTCAAAACTTCAACTGTATTTTTTTTGTCAGGAAATGTATTTGTTCATTTTACACCCCCTCCTAGTTGACATTATGTGTGGTATAATATTAAATTGGCCTATTTTCAGAGCAAAAGAGAGTAAATAGACTTAATATGCAATATGTTTTAATCACTTTTATATAAGTAGTAGAAATTACAGAGGCCAAATGAGCTATGCAAGTTCTATTCAGGCAGGACTAATACAAATGTTCACTATAGAACACGATGCTTGGAATTTTAGTCTCAGGGCATCTCCTTGATTCTCTGATTTAGAGACAGTTGACAGTAAGCTGAAATGCACTAAATCGTTAAAATTCTAACATATTACAATATTACATATTATATGTTGGTAAGGTTTTATAATAGTCAGTATTGTGTGTAATAATAAACTGTTCAGTACAGTATGTTCAAACCCTGCTTCCCTGCTCCTATTACTTATAAATTACAAATATTTCAGATTAGTTAGAGCAATGATTTTTTTGCAATGTGTGCCTTAAGATGTGTGACATAGTAAGCATGCCATGACATGTCTTACGTAATCCAACTGCTTTTTGACACAGATTACGCTATTACATTTTACTTTAGATCCTTTTTCTCTGTTTGCTTTTATAGTTACAAATTGTTCGAGTAATTTTCCCCAAAGCCTTTAGGATAGGGCAGATACAACAGTTACTTAGATTCTCTCGCACACATGCACAAACAAAGTGTAATGACCTGTGATTATTTGCACTGAGGTTGAAATGAATTAGCCAGAGGAATTGTGTATGGTGATGGGGTCTGTTCTTTGTCATAGAGTTTGTTTAATTTGTCAGAACAGACCTCCCTCACTACCTAGTTTCACTAGATTTGCACTCTGAATTAGTCCATTGTTTGATACATTTCTCCTGCAGAACTCCCACCAGAGGCGACTTTGTACTATGTTTAAGTTTGCTATAGCACTATTATACAATATGGACAAGTGTTTGATGAATATAAAAGAAATACTGTTACTGCGTAACTCTAGGAATGGTAACTCTAACTACCAGAGCTGACTATGGAGCATTCAAGAGAACAGTGTTTTACTGTTTCACTAACAAAAGTGAAGTACTTGTTTTAACTGGTAAAGCCTAGTCTTACTGAATTCTTTTCACAATGTTTCTGAGTCTACACTTCACACAGTTGCACTCATGCCAAGAAAAAAGCAGGTAATCAAGCAGATTAAAGCCGAAGAGGCCAGCGCAACCTGTTAATTATGTATGAATTCTACTCCTTTGTAACATAGTACATTAGTAAAGAAGTAGTCACATAGACTTCCTAATCCTTGCATCTTTTCTGCCCTAAGGAAGTATTACACTCATGCAGCCACATACAGAAACTGCAACTGAAAAAATAAAGTTTTTCAGCAACCAGCTTAGTGACTTTGTTACCAAAGACTATACTAACAGTGTTCTGCTGGTATCATAAATTGTGGACCACAAATTTGACTGGGAAATGAAAATAAAAAAGGTTGCTATTGTAGTCCTTTTTTCTAGACATAACATTGCAGCTATTAAGACATGAGAGTACAAAGGGCAAGGCAGGGGTGCAAAATAGGGTTAGTAAGAATATGCAAAACATGAGGTCGGCAAAATCTTTAAAGAGTGAAAAGTTAAACGAATGATTTTAAAATATAACCTACACACAATCCAAAGCACTATTCTGACGTATTAAGGGGGATTAAAATATATAGAGAACAGTTATATTTTTATTTTGTTTATTACTAGTTTGAAATAATTACATAGACACCAAAAATGCAAGTAAGCAGAGTAGATTCCATGATGAGTAACTGTAATGGTAACACAGAGGTAAAATACACATGCTCAAGAGATTCATTTAGAATGTACATTTTACATGATTGTTGGACAAAATAATAAACACAAAACCATGATAATCAGGAAAAGCTCTAAACAATTCCATGCAAACCATTAGCAAAGTGATTAATTCTAGGGTTGATGAACAGAAAGAAACAGAGTGCCATGCCCCGGAGTCAGTGCCCTACACTGCTGGAACACTCACAAAAAGATGCTATGGAGGAACTAGAAGGAATGATAAGAAACAGAAGGAATTTTAAATGAACCTGATCTACATTGAGCCTCCTCTGCTATCTTACAATCCCTAAGTTAAGTCTTCTATACACATTTTGATGGATTTTACTACTTCTTAAAAGAATAAAAGGTCTAGGTATAATTAATCTGAACATTGGATGAATATCCAGGTATTTTAATACCAAGAGAGATATTCCATCAGTGGTGCAAAAGTGGTTTTAAAGTAGATTAATCTTTTAGAATAGACAGAGAAACAAGAGGTGGTGGAGTAGCTATTAACATCAAATGTTACTAACTGCAGTCTTAACCCTCCTATTGTGTTCATTTCGGCTTAACACTCTGTGTTCCCGGTCACTTTTGACCGGGAACATGGTAGTTGATTATAAATCCATGATATATATATCATATACCTAATGTTGTGTTGGACCGTTCTACTAACTCAAATTTATGTGAACATTACAAGTTTTGAACTTCCATTTCCTATTTATGGCTTGCAGGCCTCCTTCACCTAAGGTCATACAACTCGTTTTTTAAGAAAAAAATATTGTAGAGAGATTATTTTGACTGTAACACATACTAAGATTTTATACTGTTTATCACAGAGTACCTAATTTAAATGTTTACCAAGGACAATGTTTTTAAACCATTTAAATTTTCTTAAAAAGTGGCACAAAATAACATCTGTCGTGTTCCCAGTCAAAAGTGACCGGTATGATTTATTTGGTAAAGAAAAAAGACAACTTTTTTGTGGTTGCTAAGATATAAAAGGTGGTTGCTATGGTGTTGGAGTGGGTTGCTAAGTAGTTTTTAGGCAGTTGCTGTGTGTAGAAGGTAGTGGCTAAGGCGTTTCTAGATGGTTGCTGTCGGATACAATGTGGTTGCTCAGGAGTTTCTAGATGGTTGCTGTCAGATACAATGTGGTTGCTAAGTAGTTTCTAGGCAGTTGCTATGGTGGATGAGGTGGTTGCTAGGGAGTTTTTAGGTGGTTGCTATGGTATCTGGGTCAAAGCAATTTCCTCCGGGATCAATAGTTTTCTGTTTTCTGATTCTGATTCTGATATACAAAGTGGTTGCTAGGGTGTTGCTAGGTGCTTTCTGCTGTGTAGGATTTGGTTGCTAAGTAATTTCTAGGCAGCTTCTATTTGTAGGAGGTGGTTGCTAAAGAGTTTCTATGGTAGTTGGCAGGGTGAAGGACTTGTTGGCTGGGGAGTTTCTATGTGGTTGCAAAGGTATACAAGATGGTTGTCCAGGTGAAGGAAGCGGTTGCTATGGAGATTTTGGGTGGCAGGCCAATATTTCTTCAGGAATTTTGCATTTTTGTTTGCATGAACTGTCAACAGGTGTGGTTCCCCATGGAGTAAAAATTGAATTGGAGATAGGTTCCTGTGGGGGAAAGTGGGACATAAAGTGTGTGTGTGTGTGTGTGTGTGTGTGTGTTTGTTTGTGTGTACAGTAATACACGGGGGCTACTTTCCAAGAGCACCCACGTATAGTGAAAAACCACGTTGTTGTGTTTTGGTTAAAAAAAAAAAAAGCCCAAAAATGCCTATTTTTATAGTATAAACCCTAAATATGCCCCAAATATGCTCCCAAAACACTTTAATTTCATTTAAAACTCAGTTTAATACATTACCCTTAACGAAAATATTAAGGTAAGGCCAGTCTGTATGACTGTAGTGTAATTCATGCACGGGCATTATCTTTGGTATGCGCTGTCATTTTCTTTGGTATAAACAGGTAAATACAGTAATAAATTTGTGTAATTTGTAGTAATAAAAATACAGTAAAATGTAGGGGTAATCACCAATAATATTTACAGTTCAATAATTTACTGTTCATCAGCAGCGCGTCTTATTCAGGGTTCTTCAGGAGGAGTACTGTATTGTAGAGACCCGCCGGTTAAAGCAGACATTGGATGGCGACTGAGCTTAACAGCCTCTTTTAATTTAATTTACAGTAATAAAACTACTGGGCTTTAAGAAGAACAAAACGAAAAACGAGAGAAGCACTCAAGATGAGTCAGGGGCGGACTGGCAATCAGTGCGTTCTGGAAAAGAATGGCTGTCCGATGCACGGCAGCCATTGCCCTGTCTTTCTTGGCCGAGACACAGACCTTGGTGCAGCTGGTGAAGAAAGTCCAGACTGTTTTTTAGCCCCAGTCTGCCCCTGCTCTGAGTATAGCATATTTAACCATCCCAAAAGCGGGTTCTTTGTGTTCTCACGACAGTATAAAAACATTTATACAGTTATATTTTACATGGAAATGTAGCTGGATTTACATTCATATTTGTTACAAAATTAGTAAATTATATTTTTCTTAATAATTTAGCACGAAAATGCATGAAGAATTATGTATTGCCACGAAAAAAGCAAAACAAATCTGGATGATATCTGCAGTTTCCACGAACAATCATTAGTCCGGTTCTAAGAAAAAATGACTGAATCCAAAACACTTTAATTTCATTTTAAACTCATCTTAATACATTACCCTTAACGAAAATGTAAATGTAAGCCCAGATGCCGTCTCCCACAATCAATTAATGCAAGCATGTTTTCTTTGGTATGCGCTGCCGTTTTCTTTGGTATGAGCAGGCCAGCCAGTAGCTCTATATTTGGGGTACAGATATTTTCCTTCACTGTTACATGTCTGGGATTACACCATTTACAGTTAACAAAGACAGCCAGAACCCCTCCTGTCTTCTTACCGCTCTGTTGCCCTTGGTCCGCTCTCACTAGCGTAAAGCCGCCTAGTTCAATTGAACAGTCCGGTATGTTCCCAGTTAATCATGTCTCTGTGAAGCACAAAATACTGCATTCCCAGTACTCACACTGGCTGTTTGCCACTGTCGTGAGTTCGTCCATTTTGTTGGTCAGCGATCTAAAGTTTCCCATGATAATCGATGGAAGACATGGTTTCAGTCTCCTGTTCCGTTCATGCCTCACCCTCGCCTTCGCTCCTGCTTTCGTCCCACACCGATGTCTCTGCAGCTCTGCCGGAATGTCTGTCGGTGGAGTCCCCACTCAGGCTTGGATCTTCATGAGTGCTTCTCTTGTGTAGGTGAATGTTGTACGTTGTCCGAGCACTTCCGTCGTAAAAAAAGGTAAGAAAAAAGTAAAACAAAAAGTAACACATTTAATTTAAATAAATAAAATAGAATTAATTTTACCTCTTCATAGAGAAGGAAGATTGATGATTTTTCTCTGAAGGAGGAGGTTTAGGGAGGAGAAGGCTGGCAACATTGCCTGATAAAACAGTAGGTAGACCTCTGTTAGTGGGTTACAGAATGCATCCAGCAACCTTCTGAACCTTGGTTGTTTCTCATCTGAAAACTGAAAAAAAAAAACATTGTACATAGTATACTTTTACATAGCAATCTCCTGAAGAAACTTGCATTCATGTGAGGTTCACAGAACTCACAGAATTCTGTAATGAGAATGTTAAAGTTTCAGTCTAATGAAAGTCTTCTGCATGCCATTCACACTGTACTGCTGCTGATTAATCAGAAACCTGTTTGGTAACCTTTACGGTTTGTACTGTTTCTAAACCAGTGCCCAACATCCACTGCCAGATCTTCAGGGTCAAATCCGGTCACCTAAAATAGATGATGTTTCATAATCACTGCATTTTGGTCACAAATTCATTACACCACAGCATAACAAGCTAGCTATAGTTTTTTGAAAGGATACAAACTAACTTCCAAAAACCCCTGTCCACCATGTTTCACTGTATTATGTAGAATATGGCGTGGACACCCATGGATGTAGACACTGGGATTCTCTGTGAGTATCCTTGAGGAAATTGAGTTTTTTGCCCCTGTTTTGACCGGGGCATTGTCAACAGAGAGCGAAACGCAATTACCGCACGGTATGGAGTGTTTCTGGAGGACTTCATTGATTTTCTGGAAAATGACTTCAGCCGTGCCACAGTGTTGCCCACTTGTTGTGCACATATCCAGAAATCTGTGAACAACAGCCTTGCCGTCAAACACCCTGACCGTGAGGGGGTTCATTTTCTCTCATCCTGCAATAAGAAGGTATAAGCATTACATTACAAACATTACACACACACCACACGGAAATGTTGTGTAATGAAATGTGTACTGGAAAATAAGGATGTGTCAACTGGCTGTCAAAATAACACCTGTATCAACTGAGCCATCTGTTATTAGAGTGAAGGGATTGGTCTTCATCTTGGTGACCAGCTCCTCCCTAAAATGCGGTGCCACAGCTTTATTTATTATGCACGTTGTTTTTGTGCTGGCACATTTGTAATGCTGTGCTGTGACGGAGTCCTTGAAGCATTCCTTTAATAATGGACTGAAATGTTACGCGATGGAAAATGGCACATTGTGCTGCACCATGGCCACAGCCACTTGAACTTCAGCTCTTGTCTTTAACAGAAAACGATGATAATCATGTTATCAGCAGAAGGGACATTAAAGACAAATTTATTTGTAGGTAATTTCATACGGTAAACACACACTCAATGTTCTTTGAAAGTGTGACATCAGCTACCCAGTAATAATTGTTCATAATTATTGAAAATATAAAAACTAAGGGCAGAAATTATGAAAAACTAAATTTCATGTGTTAGTAAGCATCTCAGCTGCATGTGCTACCTTGGCCTTTTGTGTAGTCATGCCACCAACAGTAACTGGGGGATAAAACTGAGCAATCCCGCTTGTGGACTGCAGTGTCTGCTCTTTAGACAGGTGTGTTCTGCAGACTGAGCACCAGTAGTAGGAGCTGGTGGTGCCTACAGTAATGAATGTCCATTTTGCACTCCATTCACTTTGAAAAGTGCTTCTATAGGTGGCAGTTCCAGTTAGGTCCCTTTTTTTCACTACTACTTCTCTGACCTCTGCACCATCTTCTGTCACCTCTATGCTTTCTTCTTCGTTCACCTCCACTGTGTATTCTTCGGTCACCTCCACTGTCTCTTCTTCAGTCACTTCTACTGTCTCTTCTTCTGTCTTCACTGCCACTATCTCCTCTAATGCCTCCCTTGCTGTTTCAGTCTCAGCCTCTTCCACTGGTACCTCATCTGACCTGAAAACCTTTTTGGATGGCTGAGCCTTTGCCGCCCAGAACGAAAAATACTCTGAATAAACGACACAAACAGTAAAAAAAACAGGCAAACGTTCCTCTGTTCATCCCCTGAAGGCCTTGGCTACTATTCAAAGGGACACTTAAATCGTCAGGTATTGGTCTTAAACAAAGAGTAGGAAAGCTATAGTAGCTTTATGCCAAGAAAGAGTACTACAGATGCTATCTTTGCTTTAAGGATGCTGATGGAGAAGTACAGAGAAGGTCAGAGGGA
>JBBIGA010132734.1:0-22038 GCA_037576975.1 Alestes dentex | reverse complement strand
ACACCACAGAGAGAGAGAGAGAGAGAGAGAGAGAGAGAGAGAGAGAGAGAGAGAGAGAGAGAGAGAGAGAGAGAGGGGTAAGACAGACAGTAATCTCTGAGCCAGAGTTATATTTTCTCAGGATGAGAGAGAGAGAGAGAGAGAGAGAGGAAGAAAAAGAGACCACAGCACAGACAGAGTAAGAGAGGGAGAAAGAAAACAGTTCCTGTGGGTCTCGTCAGTTTTACAGTAGAGTCCTTCTAACCACACAGCTGCTTCACGAGCCTCTGGACTCTTGTAAAGGCGTCTTAGAAATGGACACCAAGGATTTTGTGGATATGTGCACTGCAGAATTTAAAAGTCCTGCATTGCCTTTGACTTTTACTTTGTCAGGAATGAGGGAAGAACGGGGAAGTAGCACAAGCTGTAAAGAAAATAAGGCAAAATAACTGATACAATAGCTGAGAAAAGTTTATATGTAGTGTGACAGTTACTAGAAACCTGTGCAATATTTTGTGAGTAATCTGTGCTTTTTACTCATAGCCTGTAAGGGCTTGAACACTGAGGGGGCTTACACAGTAAGGCGTGATATAGTAGTATAAATCGGAAAAACAAGAAACCATTTTCTTGGCGGCGAATCTCTTACTAGTGTTATTTGACACAACACTGTATGAGAAGGAGAGTGAAAGGGGATTTACAGGCATCATATTCCACCTTTCTGAATACGTGTAATAATAATGTTCCATCAGATACATAGTTTGCATCTGAGTGTTATTATTATTATTAGTTTCACATACTGCGTTCCACTTTATATCAATTGCTATTTAAGACATTTTCACCTCTTGTGCTCATTTGCTGTTTATTTTATTCTGTCTATTGTCTGTTAGTTTCTGCAAATTGTCTCCACAGACACTAAAAACTGTCTCCACAGACACTGAGAACTGAGATGAGGTTTCCAAAAAACACATTACTATACAGGTGCTTTTCCTATAATAGCCTATATTTTCCCAGCACAAGTCTTTCCTTTAATGGAACTTTTTGATGCAGCAAACTCTGTTCAGCAATAACATCAAAACCACTGACGGTGGACATGAATAACATTGATTATCTTGTTACAATGGCACCTGTCAAGGGTAAGGATTAGACAGCAAGTGAACAGTCAGTTCTTGAAATTGAGGAAAAACTGGCAAACATAAGGATCTGAGGAGTTTAACAAGAATCCAAACAGTGATGACTAGACAACTGGATCAGAACATTTCCAAAATGGGAGAATTTGTGGGGTGTTCTTGGTTTGCAGTGGTTAATTCCTACCAAAAGTGGCCCAAGAAAGGACATCGACAACTAGAGAGCCATTGTTCATGAGAGTCATGGGCACCCAAGGCTCAGTGAAGGAGAATGAAGGCTAGCCTGTCCTGTCCAATTCAACAGGAACGGTATCGCAGCGCAAACTGCTGAAAAAGTAAATGCTGGCTATAATAGAAAGTTGTCAAAACACACAGAGCATCTTGCTGCACAGGGGGCTGTCTAGCCACAGACTGTGCTGACCCATGCTGACCTCGGTCTGCCACCTACAATGGGCATGTGAGTATCAGAACTGGACAATGGAGCAGTGGATGAAGGTGGCCTGGTCTGATGAATCATATTTCCTTTCACATCATGTGGATGGTCATGTGCATGTGCATCACTTACCTAGGGAATAGATGGCACTAGGGTGCACTAAGAGAAGAAACAGCGGCAGTGTGATGCTCTGGCGATGATCTACTAGGAAGTCTACTAGGAATTTTTGTGTATGGGATTCTTGTGGTGTCCATGCCTCAACTGGTCACAAGTGTTTTGGCAGCACAAGGCAGGTGGTTTTAATGTTTTGGCTGATCAGTGTATTACAACTGTGCTCAAATAACTTTGCTCTTAGAATCACGCACTCTTCCAATTTCATAACGTCTCTTGAATGTGTCATACTGTGACCAGTGCATCATCATTGTGTACCATATCCTACCCAATTTAATGGTCAGCCCTACTGAGAGGACAGACTATTGATCGTACTTGTCTCAGCCTCTCCAGTAGAGAGCTGCTGAAAGCCTGACGGTCCATATTTAACACTAGTAAAAAAAAATCAGTGGCAGTTTGCTTCTTGTGTTTTAAAAAAGACAGGCAGTGGGATGATGCACGTCGAAGGCTAGAGTGCATTTTGGAAAGAAGCTTACATAAGAATTTAAACAGTACCAATTCTACATAGTTTCTCTGTATCCCCCCACCACCTCCTCCGGGTTGCACATTTATGACAATAAAACTTAAAAGCATTATTTTGGCCTTGGCTTTTTTCAAGGCAAAATTACACACACATTTCTAACGCAGTCCTTAAAATGACTTCCGCACTTCTCCTAGTTCTTTTTTTAACTATTAATTACATCTGCTTGACTACAGAGGATGCTTGTTATCTAAAAGACTGTATCATCCAAACCGCTCTGCCAGTCAGAGGTTTGATATAGCAGTTTGGCATTTTAAATCATTTCAATTCTACCTGAACACTTAATAGAGGCTATTACTCAGTGCACAGCCGAAGACTGACATCGTTTCTACAAAGGCTGTGGCCACTTGCAAAGTCAAGCAGCGTAATTCTTGGGCTCTGATATGAAAATGTGCCCAGAAAAGGGAATGTCAGGACAAAATGCTGGAGCAGGAGAATATTCTGTCTGTCAGCAGGTGTCTGTCAGAGACGTCATACTGAAACGAGCTTCCCGGCATCCATAATTATTCTCTTTCCAATGCTAGAAAGCCAACATCAACATTCTTTCCACCTCACCTTCGTTAGAATTAATGTTAGACTTGACTAAACGTCAGGCGTAACGGAACAGTTAATTCCTTTTTTTAATCTTTTTTTTTCAGCTGTATGCAGTGATGAACACTTCCATATAGGAACACACCCTAAGGAAGCGATTATGCGGGTGCTGTTTATCTCTTTGGCTTTAGAAAAGTAATCATCTCGTGGCAATGACACAAGCAGGCAGTGGTCAAAGGGACAGAGAGAGAGAGAAATACCACACATTGCATTTCCTCACTACCTGTTTACGTGGAGGTAAAAGCAGGAAAAACAGGCCGCAACTTTGCTATAAAAATGAACAATAATGTATGAGAATGATATATGACTTCTTAGAAGAGATTGTGAAATTAAACACCTATACGAGCGTAAGCACAAGAGAGGCAGAGTCAGTGGATAACAGATTAGGGAGAATAAAATACATCCATCCAGACGGTGAAGTCAAGGAGAGAAATGGAATAGGGAGAGTTAACAGTAACCACGAATCAAAATGAGGTTGATACTCTTAAGAAATGCTCATGATACACATGCGTTTGTGTGTATTGCATTATAAAACAACAGAAAACCTAACTAAAAACATGCTTTTCACAGAAAGCAAAGAGCAGCTGCTTCAGTGTTTCAAGTAGAGACATTTTCTCTTCTTTTACTGAGAACAGACAAAACAGGTGAAAATTACTGTCTATCATAATCAACTTTATGATACAGATGTGCCATATAGACATAAGACTGAAAAATGCTGGAATATTTCTTGTTCTGAAAACATCTCTCTCACTGTGTGCCTGCATTTTCAATGTTGTGTCAAATTCACTCCAGATACTGATCAATGATCAGCAATAAACAATAAAAAATAAGTAGTAGCAAAGAAATCTATTAGAACACATCATCAACACTATAGTGCCTCTAAGACAGTTCACTCATATAGGCGTTTGCTAAGTGTTTACAAATTTCACTCGTGATTCAAAACACAACACGCTTTCAGACCCCAGTGCTAATGGAAATGAGTGCTTTCATCAGAACCATGTGAATGCTTCATTTGGAGAAAAAAAAATCAGGCTCTATGAATGAGGAGAAAAATGAACAAGCATCTTCCCTCTGAAACAGTCTAATTATGGTAAATGCTTGATATGTGGTTATCCAGGGAAGACTACGATGTCTTGGTCTTTAGGCCAGTAAATTTAATTAAACTGAATATGTAATGACAGGATTACTCATAAGGTATGCTTATGCAAAGTTATACAAAGCAATCTGAAGAAGAGCCATCTCTGGTACAGAAGAGTCTATACTGCAGCACATAACTGTACTGTAGCTCCACCTATTGATACCTCAATTTCAGTATAGATGACACATATCTACAGCTCCGACCGAGAGAGAGATAGTAGCAGCTGTTTCCCTTAAAAGCTTGAGTTTAGACAGATAGATGGATAGATAGATAGATAGATAGATAGATAGATAGATAGATAGATAGATAGATAGATAGACAGATAGATAGACAGAAAGACAGACAGACAGACAGACAGATAGATAGACAAATATTTACTAATGGTACTGATGCAATATTGCATAAATGAAAAAAATAATGTGTATGCATTTTTTTGCATTTTGATTCCATTTTAATGACAACTCATTATATTATATCTCTGTGTCAAATTATGTCATACCTCATCCTTTAAACTGAGGTTATAGTCAAATGAGGGTTTTTTTTTTCCAGCTGATCCATCTCTCCAGCTGTCCACTTTATGGTCAGCAAAGCTCCAAAAGTAAACTTCAATAACAGACTCTAGTGCAGTATTTACACCGCACAGCAGCAGTCATGCTGATTATTTACTCTGCAAAAGACCTTTAGGTCTCGGCAAGAATAGCTTCTCTGCTAAATGACTTCCATGACAAGAATTAGGTATTGTGGACAGCCTAAGACTGAGGGGGTGTATTGTTCATACGCCAATGAATAAAACATGAGCCATTAGGAAAATTAAGAGCAGGACACAACAAGTGAATGGCTGTCACCCCCGCAGACTGAGGCAGGGGAATATCGCTGTGATTGTTGCTATGGTGCTCTTATGGCCCGATTTTCTTCCCTTTTTTCTAGCCCAGTTGCCTGATTCCCCTGAAGGAGTGTTCCGCACCGCTGGACCGCCACTCTGTGCCGTATACACACTGAAAAAAACAGAATGACTGCAGTGACGTTTTAAAGGGTGAGAGCATCTACCCCAGGGTGAGAGCGGGGTGAGAAATCTCCCCTTCAGTGAACCTCAGTGTTCCGACCAAACTCTGAGCAAAGAGTCTCTAAGGGTCATATCTGTTCTTTAGTTCAGTTCCAGGAAACAAGCATTTATCTTCATATCTGCAGCAAAAAACACACACGCTAATGTTCTGTTGAACGCACTTCGTATTCCCTTCACTTTCTGGAAATGGGCTCACCCTTTCTGTGAAAAAAAATGCATACTACGTGGGATCGTTCACAATAAAGAAAGGGTCAAATATCCAGTGTCCTCTTTACCCCAAACATGCTTGGTGTCCAAAGTTTGCTTCTTGAGTTTTGCATTGGAGCTACAAGGTTAATGAAGTAATGGAAGACTGTGGAATCTTTATTGGGTGACACAGACTTCTATTATATTTGCCTTATAGCTTCAGGGCAAAAAATAAAGAAACTTACTTCAGGCAATAGACTGCATTTGGGTAAAAGGAGAAATACTGCAAATGAGATTTTTTTCACCATTACTTTAACAGTTCTAATATTAATATGCTAATAAATACTAATATATGAGCACATGAATATGTTTATAGGAAGACTCATTACCATGATTAGTAACTGCAATGAATAACTTTTGAAATAAAAGACTCTGTAAGAGATTTTTTGGTTGTTCTTTCCCCTGCCTTTACCGTTTCCTAATCACATCAGTGGTCTACAAAGAGAGATTGTACTGTTTCAAATTTAAACCTCCTATTTTAAAGAAGAGACAGCACAGCTTCCTACACACTGTGCCGACAGCGGAAATGTGTGTTTTTATTGCACAGGTTAGAACTCATAGTTTATTCAGCATGGTGATTGAAAAAAGGGGCATGACTGATGCCAATTTCCTCGCTGTGGCAGTAACTTGATTACTCCATATACTGCCGAGTGGGGTATGTGGGCGCACCCACATACACTCACATAGACACAGATACCTAATATACTATTTGTGACTTTAGTAATGTATAGTTATTCAAACAAGAAAATGTACACATCTCCTCAAAGCAAGGGATTTGTCACTGCCTCTCACCACGCTGCATCTCACTGGACAGGGTTCTGAATTCACTGCATTCAGCTTGTAATTAGAAATGCTGGGAGAAGATGCTTGCTATTGATTGCTTGCATTTGGATGCTAATTGCACAGATTTGGAAACTAGGAGACTCACTGAGGACAAGAATAGATCCATCTCTAACCAACATCCAGCATGTAAGCCATGCCCCAGGGTTGCCTCGGCTGAACCCAGAGGTCACTGCCATGTCCAGAGGAGAGACCACAGACTGGCAGAGTCTAAAATGAATTTAGTTTTAAAAGCATCCAAAGGCATCACTACGAACGCACCACAACAACAACGAGGACTGCAGCTGGGCAACAGAAACAGACTCTTACCTTTTCAGGAGGAACTTAATGCCTCTTCAGCTCTCTGGTCAGTTTATTGCTCCGTACAGAACAGCCTATGGGAACCTGAACTCCATCATCCGGAGCTCTGATGAGCTGCTGTGAGGCTGATCCTCCTCCACTTTGCTCTTTATCCCCCACTCGATAAAAAAAAATATATATAATAATAGCAATAATAATAATAAATCGGTCTGCTGACGTCAAATTGCACTATTTAATTACTTTTTCTTTTTATTATGTGGACATTACTAAGGTCTTTGCTGCCGTTTCAGTTCAGCGAGCCGGTTAGTCCAAGTGCATCTCAGTGCCTCCACACTCTCAGAGCCACTCGCGTCTTTTTTTACCCACCCGTATTCGGGACCCTGCCGCTCTCCCGTACGACGACTGGCTAAAAGGATCCCGCCCCCCGCGCTACGATTGGTCAACAGTCCCTACTAGCCAATCACGACGCGAGATGGCGTGGCTTGTCGGAAAACGAGTGGGGAACCCAACAGAAACGTCCACGTAATAAATAAATATATAAATAAATATATACATAATCAGAAAAAAGGAAAATAGAGAAATGTTTTTGTGTTCCTCGAAATGTCTCCTTCAGATGCACGAGAATGGAAATGCATTCGGGTTTATAAAACTGAGAAAATAAAATAATCGATTATGGAGGGCAGATACTGACAAATAAACGAAATAAAGAAAAGGTGTGAGGGTTAAAATAGATAGTTTTAGTAGTGCATCCTAGAAACGGTTCTTAAGATCTTAATGAGAGTCTTCTGTATCATAGGGACTGCAGAAAGGCTGCAAAGGCTTTGTGCCTTCTGTGAGTTTAATTATTTGTGGGTTTTTTTTACTGCATGCTGATTCCTTCTCACTGGAGCAATGGGGTCCAGTTTTATCAGAGATGGGTCAGGATTTCGTTCTGTTACAGCTGGTATTAGTATGTGTTTCTTTATGGGCTGAGATGCCGACACGGTTAAAATGGAATCCTAGGCTTAATGTCGTGGGCCATCAGCTGGCATTTGCAGTCACTCAGTTTGTTGCTCTTGAGTTTTGATACCACTGGGTGTGATAAGGGTGATGGTTATAGGCTCCTTTTTAGTTCAAGGAACTGGAAAATTGATGTCAAGGCGAGAATGGACAGTCACTGAGATTATCTGAAGGAAAGGTTAAGACCCAATCCTGCCTTAAATCTGTTCAGGAAAGCTTTGATCTGTGCTGTGAGTGTGCTTAAAAGTCAGATTAAACCTGACTGTTCTGGAAAAACAAACTCATGATAGCCTTTGCTCTAAGTGTTAACATTATTTAAATTTCACTCCCCAGTGCAGTTCTAATATTGAATGTAAACAGAACATTTAATTCTAAGAGAAAAAGGTGGAAATTGATTGCATAAAAATATTACAGTTACGGCATTTGGCAGACCAGAGTGACTTACAGTCGTTAGTTACAGGGACCCCTGGAGCAACTGAGGGTTAAGTGCCTTCTCAAGGACACATTGGCAAAAAGTGGTGTTCAAACCTGCGATTTGTGGTCATCAGGTTCACAGGCAACTGTTTTACCCACTAGGCTACTTTTATTTGGTAAATAAAACATAAATGTCACGAGTGAAAATACAATAAATGTTTTAATTAAATACATGAAAAATGTTTTATAAGTGCCCTTTAAGCCAAGTTAAACCCTTGCTGATTTGAGCCTTTACCCATGAGTTTATAAACGTGACTTACATTACCAGAGTGACATTGTGAAAGGTTGCTTTACGCTAGATTTCAGTGGATGATTTCGTACCATTAAGCTGTAAAATACGCAGAGGAACCATTTGGTACCCACTCTGGCTGCATCTATCACTTTTTAAGGCTGGCAAAAGTATATAAATAGAAGAACTGCATCTCACAGAATTTGAAATTGTTTGGTTTAGTCACGGCGCACAAACACTGCGTTGTCTCTGAAGAACAGGTTAATTTCCTGTCATACGAGCAATGAAATTCAGATGTGCTGTAACCATGACTCTCACAAAAAACAAACAAACCACCATACACAAACACCACTCATTTATCTGAGGATGCACAAGTGCATATGCATGCTCGTACACATCTACACACACAAAGACACCCACACCCACATAGGTGATGAGCATGAAGATGCATATTCATTAAAAAGATTAAGATCTGAGTAGTCTTGTCATCTGTAAAGCAGTGACAACCAAGCACAAGATACAAAACAACACAAATTACCCTGATTTAAACAGAACAGTTCTGAATTAAACTGTTCATATATACATATTTTATATATATGTCCGATATAACAAACCTCTTGACCTAGAATGCTGACCTAGAATCAGCTTTTGTGACAATGACCATCATAAATTTAGAGAAATCTGATCCAAGATGAGTCCTTTTTATGACTGCTTTGTGAATCCCAGTCCTGGTGTTGTCTGAAAAGGCTGTCTGTAGTGGTGGAGGTTTGCTTATATTTATGGCTCACAATAAGTCATTCTGCGTCCTTAACCCTATTGAAGAGCTGGATGTGGTTTGGGTGAAGGGGAAGTTGTGTATTACATCAGCCTTTTAACTTCAGTTCTAAACCAAAGAAGCAAAAAGTGAACTCCAAACAAGCAGAGATCTGGAGTAAAGCAACACTCTGACATCCATTAAATCACTACTTTTTTGTTTGAATGTTATTTGTATGAATTATATGAGCCCGGTCTCACGATTTTCGTGAAGCTATCACAATATACAATCTATTCAAAAACGTGCTGCGATCACGCTTTAGGCCTTTTTTTCACGCTTTAGGCCTTAATTTTTTCTTGCTAGGACAACGCTTCGCTACAAGAGTTTTTCACCGTCTTCGCCTCCGGTTCATGCAAAGTTGTCTTCTGTTGTAGCCTATGAATGAACGCTTGTATGCAATATTGTGAAAATATACTACACATTTCCCACTAAAAGTGTAATAATAATGAGTTGACTCCTTATCGTTTTTGTTTGCAAAGCAGTTGAAACAGGTTAAAATGCCCCCTGACCCTAACCCTAACCCTAACCTTACCCCTAACCCTAATCTAACCCTAACCCTAACCTTAACCCTAACCCTAACCTTAACTCTAAATCTAACCCTAACCTTAACCCTACCCTAACCCTAACATTAACCTTAACCCTAACCCTACTGGCGGTGTTTTCCGCACTGCGCATTAAAATACATAGGGTAGTGAAGCGTTGTCCTAGCACGAAAAAGTGAAGCGTTGTCCTATTGGCGTTATTTCTGAACAAATACATTCTGGCACATGCAAATGTGATGCAAAATAAATGTTTTAATTAGAATACCTGGCAGTACTAACCACACACTGTCTACATGCAGAGGAGGGATGTTTTTCAAAGGGCAGACGCACCTGAGGTAAAGGTTAGACACAGCAGGCAACACAAAGGCGAGCTGTCCTTACCATAACCACATATCAGGTAGTAGAGAGGACCTCCTACTGCCTCATGACCGAATGCAAGGCCAATGGATCTGCCCTTCAAGAAAAGAAAATCAGGCCTTCATAGCCAGGGCATTACCCTGAGCCAGCAGGAAAAGAAATCACATCCTACCTGTTTCGCGAGTGAATGATGATAATGCCATTAGTATTGAGTGTCTCCCTCCAATACGAATTCATCTGCCAAACTCTCTGTGACCCTGACAGAGACTAAGTTCTGCATCACTGGCCTTTGCAAGCATATTGCATGTTGGATCTGGTCGATGATACTACAAATAAGGAGATGTCATTTATATTCTATGATCGTGAGCACACTCGCAAAGCCTGAGACTGGAATAGGATTAAAGCAAAAAGCGTTCTAGAGCATTCTTAAAAACAACGCTTCCTAAAAGGTTCTCTCCATATATCTTTTGTAAAAGCCATTTATTGGTACGAAACCATTGAAGTGCATGGAGATTTTTGAAACACTCACACATTTCATTTAGAAAAATGTTCTTTAAGAGACCAACCATTTGAAGGTTGTTAAGGAATCCAAATTCTTCTACAGCATCTCTCTGATGAATTGTTTCTGGACTCAAAAGAGAACATTCAGTGCAGTCGCCTTGCTCTATATATCTGCATGGCATTTCTTACAACCCATCAGACATAGTCCATTAACATTAACCAAGTCTTAAAGAAATGATTTGGCATCAAATGTTCACAATTTTACCCCAGATAAGTCTATCAGTAAAGACATTTTTCATTTAGCACTGGAGCTACAGTTCTAACATGACTAAAACTTCACCACCTACAGACAGCTATTTCAGACAACACCAGGCCTGATATTCACAGACCAGTCATGTTGAGGCTTGATGTTGAATCAGTTTTCTTGTAATTTGTGAAAACAGACCCAGTTGTCTAAATAGCCTGCCTGCAGTGATTGAATACACAGTGATGTTTTGTTGATATTTTATAGCTCACAGTGAGTCATACTGTGTCCTAAACCACATCAACAAGTTGGTGCCACCTTAATAAAGACCTAGATGTGGTGTTGGTTGAAGTTCTGCTGATGTGTTTTGGGTAACAAGTGAGTTGCTAGCAGCATTAGCCTCAGAAGTCTACGATTAAACTTCTGGACTCCATTTTTGGACGATGAACTACAAGTGGGGTATGTTTTTTCCAAAGTATTCCTTTAAACGCACTAGGCCCGGAACTATGATAAAATTACCTTTGTAGAGTGCAGTACTCTTTACAAAGCTAAAATTTTAGCTTTAGCCTTTATTGTCATGTCTGTGTGAGCTCATTCAAATTTAGCGTTAACGTTTTAACTGTGAGGAGGCCTCATTTACTCACTGAGCTGCTGAACAAAGCGGAGGTAGTCTATGCTGTGCTCAAAGCAGTTGCAGTTTTCCGTAGCTCTGCTCCCCTGCATTTGGAATGCAGGCTATTAAAAACAATTATAATGCAACAGTCACGACTGTGTGGAAATATCCATGAAGATAGACAGTGTTTGTGAGGAATTCGAGGATATGAAGAAAACCAACTAACCTACCTGCTCAGTTTTGCTTGGACCTAATGTGCAAACAATCTGTCATTCTATTTTGCTTTTAAAGGTGGAAAGTTTTTGAAGTTTCAGACTGTACTTTCCTTCCACTATGCAATCGATGGTGCAGGAGTGACTCATTAGTGTGTTGCTTTAATGAAGAAAATGACTTAAGTAAAGGTAAAAGCAACCACTAGTACAAAAATACCACATTGAGTAATATGTAGATCTGCAGAGTTCTCCATTGTTTATATGAATTGATAACGTTTGGAAGTCAAAGGTGTAGCCTATTGTAATATAATAGGTATCAATATTTATTTAATTAATAGTATTTTAAAATTTCTAAATGTATTTATTTTTCTTGCTTTTATTTTGGTTTATAAGACCACGCTGACAACACATTGTCCACAAGATGGCGCAAGACCTTGTTCTTCTCTTGCTTCGCAGCTAAAAATTGGAAAGGAATGGAATTCTAATGTCTTATAACGCATTTTAATAGTATATGATGAAGTAAATAGCAAGGTATCACAGAATCAAATTGTAATAATAGCAGCTTTGAAAAAGAGTAAGGAGTCGCAATAATATTGTATCATGGTCCAAATATCATGACAGTATCGTATCGTAACCTCTGTGGTAATCCCCATCTTTTCCCACTGATACGAAGAGAGGTAGCGTGAAGCTCTGTAGGACTGAATTTCTAACAGCAGCACAATGACCTTCATTATATTGCATATTTATTAGAAACAGTTTGCTTATCCTGTGTCGCAATGTCAAGAGTCATTGCAGAGAAGCTGGAGTCCAACACCGCACACCTTGCTTCTGCAGTCAGCAGTGCATTTATCTCAGGGGAAGTGTGCTGCCACCCACAAGCACGAACACATAAAAAACAATTTTATTAAGCTGCAAATTAGATTGAAACAGCATGTTTACCTGCCAAGCCTTCTGAGAGCCACAGAGTATCTTTCTAATCTAAAGCCATTAACCTTTGCAAACTGCTGCATAGCTGATGTGGCATACCACAAAATATCTGAGATAGATCTTTTTCTCTTACCTTTTATCCGCCTCAGAGTGTCCACGGTATAATATTAAAAGAACTGTAAAGCTAGTCTTTGTGTTGTTGTTTTTTTCTTTAATGTAAACCTCTAATGTAAGCCTTTCTAAATGTAAACTTAAGGCTTTTAAGCTAATGTGCCCCAGTGTATTTATTTAATGTAAGTTAAAGTTTGCTGTCTATAAATGATCACCAACAGATAAAAATGAAGTTAAAAGTAATACAAGCATGAAATGCAGCTGTATGAGATCAGCATGTACTTTCTAAGGATCAATTTGATCAAGTGAATTTAGAGAGCCAGAGAGAGAAAATTAGCAATATGCTACCTTCTCCTTCAGTCGTAAATAAGAGTCTAGACCTGTGTTTTTAATAGGGGTACACAATAAACATTCAAATCGTATAAATGTTGGTTAATTGGACTCTTTATTTATTCATTATGTACTTATAAACTCTCTACGAATGAATCAATGGTAATCCATGTGGATTTATTATGTGTATGTATTGGCAGATATGCGCATCATCGTCAATGATGATGTATCGTCTATGGCAGATATGAACCTCAAAAACACTGCATGTTGGCATCAGCCCAGAATTCCCATAGTGGTGCATTCCTGGGTTTTTTTTTTGTGTGTGTGAAATGGTGAGTCCAGTGTCGGTAAGAACATTTCAGACGTCATTGTCCAGGAAAACCTTAGAGCATGAATGCAGAACTCCACCTGGTGGCTGTGTAGGCCAGTCAAACAGTGAGGCCATGGCCTAACTGAAATATATACTTGATTAAAATGTGCACATCTGAGATGGACTGGCAGTATGTCTGGGGTGTTTTTCTGACTTTCATCTTTGGGACAGGCTCCAGCATCCCCTGCAACCCTGTCCAGAATAAGTGTCTCAGATAATGAATGAATGAATGAATGAATAAAAATGTGCACATTAGTTCCCCATGCATAAAACCTTTGATATGAACAATATTGTTGCCAAATGTAGTGAACAGAAAGGTATTAAGTGTGTTGGTGTAATGCACACACTCAAGTAAATAAAACAAAGAAAAAATGAGTCCTTAATACCAATACACATAGATGCACATTAACAATTTATGCAATAACAATCTAACAACTGATGATGTATTCACTGTTGCAGAGGGGTTGCATTAGTAAGGCCTGTGTAATTATACAAGGCCTGGTATTAACTTAAGCGTTTACTCATGTAGTTGCAAAAGTGTATTCTAATTTAATTATATGATTAAAAACTGATGATGTATGAAAATTATCTGCACAACGGCAGTTCAGCTGTACCAGGGAATACATCACCAGTAGCTATGTCATTGTTGCATGCATTATTAAAGTGTTACTTCTGTTATTATAGACACTTACTATAAGGTGGAACCATGGTCCAGATACAGCGTCTACATGGTACAAAGTGCGTCTACATACCCATATCGTCTAAGTATATGCAATAGTATGCAATAAGTACTCTTTTCCTTCAGTGTATGGTACGGTGTGTTACAGTTTTTGATTTATTAATGATTGTTTGTCCCATCCATCAATCACATCACTAGCTCAGAGCCTTCAGTTAATCTGCAGTCTGAGCAAAGCAGCACACAGGAAGACGCTACATGTTTATAACTGCGGCAAGCTTATGTTCCAGGGCTTGTAATGCTGCGGGGTGTGCATACTTTTACAAAAGGAGGATATTGGCTTCCCTGTATTCATTTGCTTCCGTACACACTTAAAAATAAAGGGGCCAAACAGTTTCTAGGAGTGATGCCATAGAACAACATTTCCTAACGTTTTTCCTGGCAACCACCTGAACCACGCGATTCTCTTCATTTAACACTCAGCTCGTCAATGATTATCGACCCCTTCATGAGCTGGATCAGGTGTGTCGGATGTGGGAACACCTGAATCCATCCAGTGCTGTGGGTGCCCAGGAGCAGTACTGAGAAACACTGCCACAGAAGACTCGCGTTTGGTTCTCTAAAGAGTGCTTTTTCGTTTGGTTTTTTTTTTATGCAAATGAAAAAGACAAGCATGAAGCATTCAGGCAACTGGGGTTGGTTTCTCTGATCTGCCGCTGCAAAAGCAATGCTTGATTAGGTTTGAGCCCGCGTATCTTTTCGTGTTAAATTAGCATTCACACTTGGAAAGATATTTGAAAGTGACAAATTGCACTGCATAAGAGAGCACTGAGTGCAAGTCCATAAACACCAATTCAAGCTTGAAACAGCATGAGGTTTTAAGGGCAGTTTTTTTGTGTGTGTGTGGAAATCGTGACATTTTATTCAGCATTGTACTGTATTCATAAATTCATAATTTACAAAGCATCTATGAGTTTTAAAAGGGGATTCCACAGATTTAAAAAAAAATCTAATTAATGGTTGGGATGGAAAGAAAATCATTCAAAGTGGTTTAACATGGAATGATGCATTGTAAAGAAACTTAAAACTCAGATTCCTTTACAATGGGGGTGATAGGAACCAGGGGTCACAAAGTCTTCAATGTAAATATAGCAAGTTTATCAGTGACACAAAATAACAAGCGACCGTACAAGTATTTCTCAACTTTATATAAAAAAATGAGAATAGTGAAACAGTGATAAATCTGAAAAAAAGTTTAATGTGTTGTGCAACAAAAAGGCTATTTTACCTTACACCACCATACACGTTTCCATATAAAGTTTTCTTAAAACATTTCAAAGTAATAACTCGGACCTCATGTATTGCATTCCATAACCATTTTATAACTTTGTGCAAGGTCAGTCCTGTGTGAAGCAGCTTCAGAGGCGTTATACCCTTGTTCCTGGTTCCTGTTTGGACATCTTGTTTCAATTACCACCGCTGTGAGACGTTCTGCTTTGCTAAGCTCTAGAATGGGACTTTTCAAAGCCAACTACACTCATCAACTTTGTGTCTTTTGTTACATCTGTTTAACATTTTGTTACCGCATATGTTTTGAAAAAGAAATACTACTGGGATAATACCACCGTAATTTACAGTCAAATACTCAAACACTCTATATGTGCATCTGTTAAGTTTCACAGAATCTGCAGGAAAAAATACACAATTCTCCAACAACCTCCCAGACAAAAAGACGAAGGGACTTCCCTGACCATGACAAATGTATACCAGATTTAAGAAGGATGTTTAACTGTATAATGGCAAACAGTATTACCAAATGCTAAAGGTTATAAGATTTTTCCAGCTTTTTTTTAACATATGAACAGTCTTTATATTTTATGTGAGTAACAGAGGATGAAAAAAAAAAACAAAGCAAATTTGGATGTGTCTTTATTAACAAAATACACAGCATAAACAAAGGAATTTTGTAAATGTTAAAAAGGCATACAAGCAAGTCCTGTGGAGCATGCTTAAAGGCCAATATAAAAACAAGCCACTTCTGTGAATGTCACATATACATAACAGTCCAAACATAAATTTCACAGTGCAATTCCAATACATAATTCAAAAATATATATATATTTTGAAATTCTATCGGCATATGTTAAGTTACATACTGTCATTATAAAAGTGATTAAACATCTTGTACAGTGTGTTCACATTATATTTACTGTAGGACAGAATCCATTTGAGTGTTTGTCCTTGTCCCAGTTCTGCAAAAGATTCTGCAGTTACTGCAGTTATGTTCTCTTCTGAAGCGTTCTTGCAAATGCCTTTTTCCTTTGTTTCCATGGTTTGCTCTCTGAAAACAGCAAATGAAAACAATTAGTTGGTTTTTTTTAAGACAGCTAGAAATTAAATAACAATATGTTTAGCTTAATTAATACCAAACACATTCCTAAAACCAAACCAATATGAATATCAAAACTATTAACAGCAACAGGCATGCCAACACGCATTCCCTTACTTACTTCTAGCACAAACGTCCATGCAACTTTGCTTGGAGACGAAATTGTTGCTGCTTCCCCCACACCCTGTGTATGTGAACTCTTCACACATTTTTGTGGCCGAGTTGTAATAATATCTGGGTATGGAGGCAGAGCACCTCCCTTTATCCAGCACATCCTGACAAATCACTGGGATCGCTGCAAAACAAAACCATTATAAGTTTTAAAAAAATGAACACTGAATACACCGTATGTATTCTTAAATAGAGTTATATTGTGCGCTGTTAAGCAGTGATGTTTGCAAATGATCAAGTCATCATAGTTTATGGTGCAGTAATTCCTATAAACTGTTCAAGTTCCTTAATGAAATAAAGAGACAGGGTCAGTTTTCCAAACACAAAGGTAATGCTAATCAAAGTATGACAAGAATCCCCAGTGTCTGGGTTTTAAAAAATCTTAGATGAGGTTTAGTCTGGGTTCAGCCCTTAATGTCTTTATGGGCAGTATGGGCTATTCATGTTCTCAGCACTGCTCTCCTTCTCATTTTATTCCTGACATCAACGTTTTTTCCATTAAGCCATTAAGTCTCACAGAGTGCACTGAAATGGTCAGGAAACTTTTCAAATAAAATTGAGCAATTTTCTGGTGGGAAAGAGCCAATTTGTACCTTGCCTTTAAATAAACCAAATTATTTCTGTGCACATACTATGTCTCAGATGTTGTTTTTTTTTTTTTTTAAGAATCACCACTTCGGAAAAACAAACTTTCTTGTACAAACTGGCAATAAGGCCCTAGAAGACCCCCTGTCTCAGTTGTTTGCCTTTGACCTACATACATTTTGTAGGTCTGCAGTATTCTATGCAGGACTGGTGGTCTTGGAAGTTGTTCTCATTTCCTTGGCAGCCCCCGTAGAAGAATGGTTCACATTGCATGGAGGTCATGTTGAAAAAGTAACGTCTGAGCAGGGCGCGGCACTGCCCCTCATCTTTCTGAAAACGACAGATCGTGGGGACTTCTGCAAAGGACAAAAAAATCCCTTTTTAAAACAGTGAACATATATGTCTATCATTTTAGCAGCCTACAAATCAGTTCATATATCTGCCCATGCGTTAGGAGCCTACTGCTTGTATGAGATGTGCACACACATTTAGGATAACAATAAAATAAAACCTCTCATGCATACTGATGTTATTAAAAGCACTACTCTCATATAATAAATGACATTTAAAAAGCAATGTGCAATGCAGTATTTCAATGAAAACTGTTAAGATGACATTTATGGTAGAGCCTGGTCAAGTATAAACCATACAACTGCAAATACACTGGACACTAAAAATGAACAAACATTTCCCTGTGGTCTGGCCACATAATAATACTCTCTGCACACAAATTGAATTTCAAGTGTAAAACTACCAAGTGCACAAGTGGTCATTGTTCTTTGGCCAAGCCCAACTGACAACAAACAGGCAAACATGCGACAAATGTTGCATTCTATGCATGGTGAAAACGTGGTTGTCCCGTCCCAGATCCAGTAATACAGCAGTAATATGAGCAGCAATAAGACAAACTGTGTAACAGTACAGAAAACCCAAAGATTGAGTTTCATCTGATCTAACTCCTGTCATAAAAAGAAGGCTAAATGTGATGCCAATTGTTTTGCTTCAGTCGAGAGAAGCAGATTTAAATGACACTGCATGGTCAGTCCAGATCCCTTGACATTAACAGAAATTAACCTCAGCAGAAATTCAATCTGAGCTAATAGTAAGTTCTATGTATGTCACACCACACAATATGAAGAATACTGTTGTAAGAGGTGCAAAATAAACACTGGGGAGCTTGGAGATTACAATGTGGGAGCTAATAGGTGCAGTAAAACCAGAATTTCTCGAATTTTAAGCCACCTCTCAGCTCCCGAGGCCACTTACCCACCAAATCTGATGCCTACCACTCTCAATGTATTCTGATCTAAATCCTGCCTGAAATGAACTAAAAAGCACAACACAGTGAATACACTGGCACATTCATGCACTGGGGATAAAATATGAGACAAAAGAAGTGGAGATCATTGGCCTGCCAACGTAACATTCCCTCTCTTTGTGCACAGGAGCGGCAAGGAATAGCATTTATGGCAAGTTCAGCAAACCATGCGAATAAAACTCTGGAAAATAATACAACATATTACACGTACTTGGTATGGTGAAGCACGTTTTCTGGCATTCTTGAAAGGAAAGGAAGTTGTTGGCGTTGCCAGCACAGCCACCATAGCTGAACTCCTCACAACGCTGGGAGATGGTGTTGTAGTAAAAACGCTGGATGTCCCCTCTGCACGGTCCTTCGTCCAGTTGTAAGAGGCACACTTCTGTAAGACGGTAACAGGAAAACAATTAAAAAAAAACACACACACCGCGCTTAAACAGTGATGGGAAAAACATGTATGTTATGTCAGACGCGGACTAAGCCTTAAGACACAGCAGTACTTTTAGCAGTGGAAACCAGTGTTCGAGAAGATAAGCTTTTAGAGAAAGTTACCTCTGGGTTTGACAGCCAGTGTGCCCTGGGCTACGATAAAGAGTAAAAGGCATGCAACAAATTGACGCTCCATTATTGAGAAGTAGCTGCAGGATCCAAGTTCGTCTGGTGTGTAGCGAATATCTACTAGGGTTTCCCCCCATGGCTGTTTTATAGTCTTGGAGAAGTTGGCTGGTGGGCAGTGAAAGGGCGGGCTGCTTTCCCTTGACTCACCCTACTACAGCAATGAGGCTTTTTTTTTATTTAAATGTACGCACATTTCGTGTTGAAATGGAAAAGTTCCAAGATGATGGTGGGTTTTTTTTACTCAAGCGTTTGTACTGATTGACCAGTTTGGAAGTTTTTTCTTCGATTAAAAATTACAACACATCTCCTGTCCTACCCCATGAGATTTGACACAACAAAATATTACAGGATCTCTAAGGAAACGACATGTGTTCATTAAAAGCTCCCCCCGACACACCCTTAGACGTAAGATTAGTGCAGTGATTCAACATCAATCAGCCTGTTGTATGGGGTCGCACTACAGCACACTCTTCCAGAAGATTGTAGACACTTGCTCACCCAGCGTTCAGTCCAAATCAAGGACATTCATACAGACTTCACACTTCTGGGAAGGCTTTCCAGTAGATGTTGCTGGGATTATTTGGTTGCAGGAGTGTTCCTGAGGTCAGGGACTGACGTTGATGCTTAGTTCTAAATTTATGTTAATAAAATGTCTGGGCACTCCACCAATGCCTTGATTTTTACTGAACTCATTGGATGGGTAGCTAAGACCAAAACACAGTCCCAGGTAGTAAAGTGGCCCCTTAAAGTCACATGTCAACACACCACAGCACACAGTGTGAACTGTGTGAAATTCTCTCTCTGTTTTTAACCCATTCACCAAACGAAGCAGTGGGCAGCCAGGAACACAGCGCCCGGGGAGCAGTGTGTGGGGACGTTGCCTTGCTCAGGTGATCCTCAGTGGTGCCACTGGCAGTACTGGAATTCAAACCCACAACCTTCTGATCGCTGGGGCAACTCCCTAACCACTTGGCCACCAGCTGCACCTAATTATGGCAGTTCAGATAATGAATCTATTCTTCTCAATTGGTGTATTGTAGCCTAGCACCTAAATGTGTCACCAACAGTACCTTCAGAATGAATTGTCATTTTGTTGAGGGTAATCTATGCTAACATTGGATTCTGGGGTAATACAGAGATGTCCTGGGTGTGAATCATATTCTGGATAACAAACTCCACTTCAGCTCATCCCATGATGATAACTCCGCAGGGTGCCATTCCACTGATACACAGCCCATTGTGCGGGGAGTCCTTGTCACTGGACATGTTTGTTCACCTTAGGCTCACATGTGGCTGCCCTAGTGCTGCTCTAGTGCTTGTCTAGGTTGACTATACAAAGTGTGCACAACTGAATACCTGTGTCAACGATAAGTGCACCCTAAAATAGCTAAATTCACTGGATGCTTCAGTACATACAGAGCCACTTTATTAGATATCTGGAACTAGTGTCTACATTCACTGCCAATTTTATCAGCTCCACTTACCATACAGAGACACTGTGTAGTTTACAAACTGTAATCTGTATGGTTTTGTACATCACCTAATCATTCTCACTACAGCAGTAATAGTAACACAGTACATGCGCAGCAGTGTTTCTACTGTTTTCTACAGTCCATAAATGGAAACTACAAATGGTACTTGGAGCTGATAAATTAGACAATGAGTGTTGACACAAGGTTCACCTAATGAAGTATCTAGTCAGTTTATAGCATATGTGGATAAAATGCGGCGACCATTCCTCTCCCCAGCAAGGAGACATGCCAGCATTAGAAAAGGTTCTAAATATGAAATGCAGGCGTGTTAGGATTAGTCAACCTGTCCTGACATGCTTGATAAGCACTCGTTGATTTTAAAGTGAGGAGAGAAAAATCTTTGCATAGTTTCTGGTAGATAAGATGTAAAAGAAAATATTTTGACTTAGAAGGCTAAGCACATCGTTATCATATAATCACAGTGACGTTTTCAGCTTTCTCCGAACCACTGTAGTAGAATCTGTGAGTCAGAAACAATAATGTCCAAGTCTAGTTTAAAAACAGTACATATTACACCAGCACATCTTTCCAAATCTTAGTTAAACAAGAGTCACATGAAGCGAATGCAGACAGCGTTCTTCATTCTACAAGTGCTGAAACCCTATGCTTGCCTGTGTGGCTCTAAAAACTGACATGTCACTAAATTTATCTGCAGAACATACTCAGACTCGTAAAGAAGCTGACCTTCTTTAATTATGTGATTCCTTGGTTTGTCATGAAGATGTTTTTTATAATGGCACATGTGGTCACCATGTAGCCATAGGGCACATCTACTTCATTCAGTTCTTGAGAGAACAGATCCATCATACTAAGTGTGATGATGTCTTATCCATTGTGATAGGTTGGGGGTAAAAACAGATTAGCTTACTTTACATAGAAGCCTGTAATACTCTGTCCCCTTGACCCATATTACCATGATAATGTTATTATGGCAACGCAATGCACACAACAGCACGCAAATTAATATCTATCAGCATTTCTGGAATTTTGAAATGACCAAGAATGTGAACCTGACAGTTTTTAAGAAAGGAAATAACCCCTGAAACATGTTAATTGCAAAATAAGAGTGTTTGTATTAATCAGATTAAGAGATTACAATGTTTACACAGATTACTTTATAACCCGGACTGAGAGAGAGGTGCAGAATTCTCTGGCCGTCTTCAGGGTGGGAGAGAGTTCACCGTAAGTGGCAGTAAGTGCGGCCATCATCACCAATTTATGTAGACTGTAATTGTATTGGTTTTGCATTGTTTGTTGTTGTGAAAAGTGTCTGGTGGTTTTAATACGTTTTTCGCTGTTTTATTATCCTGCAGACAATGCCGATCATAGATGTAGAGAATATGACCGACCTGGATAAGGCAAAAATGGAAGTAACTCAGCTGAAAGTTGAGGTGAAACTAGAGAGGGCGAAGGTAAGCCCTGGAGCTTTATTTATTCATGAGCAGCGGATACTGATGTAAATAATAACAGCACAATTAATAAAAATACTTGATAGTGAGTGTTGGTTAAAATGCATGCATCTTTTTTTCACTGCTGTTATGTATATAGGTCTCTCTCTCTCTCTCGCTCTCTCTCTCTCTCTCTCTCTCTCTCTCTCTCTCTCTCTATATATATATATATA
>JBBIGA010132709.1:0-22049 GCA_037576975.1 Alestes dentex | reverse complement strand
TGGGGAGGGGGGGTTGGGCAGGTTGGGTGAATGCGTGCTTGGTCTCCACAGGAAGTAGAGACGCTGCTTGACCTTGTTGACGGAGCTGGTGTTGAGGGTCCATGTGAGGTTCTCTGTAAGGTAAACACCAAAGAACTTGCTCTGGATGATCTCCACTGAGGAGCCTTTGATGTTCAGTGGAGAGTGATCACATCGTGCCTCCCTGAAGTCAACAACGATCTCTTTTGTCTTGTCCACATTCAGAGAAAGGTTGTTGGCTCTGCACCAGTCTGTTTTCTGTTACAGCACCTCTTACAATTTTGACTTCCAATTTTAGCTTACATTTTGTAAAAGTCCAAGTGCGTCAGATCATAAAGTGTTTTTTCTTCTGCAAAACAACTACATTTTCAACCTACTTAAGAAGAAGATAACTTATTTCTGTATCCAGATGATTTCTCTGAAAAAATATGTAAAACTAAACATATTGGTAGGGATATCAGTTAGTGACCGCTAAAAAATCATTGCAAAATCTATTGTTTTAAAACATTGCCCAAGTCAACTGAGGATAATAACAACAATAATAATAACATCAATAATAATACTACTACTAATAATAACATTAATAATAATAATAATATCAAATGCTGAGCTCAGTCCTAAGCCCTCAAAATGAACTGGACAAAGATGGTGAGGACAGCTTTCTGGAATTGAAATCAATGACCCTGAAACCCGTTTGTCTGGCTTTGGACGTTGCTCTTTGAGGGAAATGTAACTGTATTGATTGTCCTACAAATGGACCACATTAGCTACACTAATTATTTCCCACAAAACAAGCTAAACCCTTTAAGTATACTTGTGGCCATATTATTAACATTCACAACTTAACTCAGAATTGGTTTCCTGTTGTAATTCATTATTTATTTTAAACTAAATCAATGATTTATTTTATTTGTAATTGAGATGTCAGCAACAATTCCATCTTCATGCTAATAAATAACGACAAGCTACACCTCCCTTCAGTGAGCAGGCACTCTGTCTTTCCACAGCTGATGTGAGGAGAACTCCACCCAAAGTTAACCCATGCAAGGCTGCAGGACAAGACAACACACCTGGCCGTGTGCTTAGAGAATGTGCCGACCAACTGGCTGGAGTCCTCACAGACATTTTTAACACATCCTTATGCCTGACATCTATTCTAGCATGCTTTAAATCCACCACCAACATCCCAGTGCCAAAAAGGCATCAGTGATGGGCCTGAACAGCTACCGCCCTGCGGCACTCACTGCCATCATTGTGAAGTGCTACGAAAGGCTAGTCATGACACACATAACGACCTGTCTCACTCATCTCTCTAGAACCCCTGCAATTTGAATACTGGTCCATCAGATCTACTGAGGACAACATACCCACTGCTCTTCACTTCTCTCTGAAACATCAGGATAAAAAAGATATACAGTAAACCCCCACTTTAACACAGATCAGCAGTCGCGGTTTCTTTCCAATGTGCATTTTTTCTGAGAACCAAACTAATAATTGTTCGCGGAACCTCCCCACACTAACACGGAAACTGCAGATATCCTCTGCATTTTTTTTCGCTTTTGTGACGTCCGTGCCTCGTCCGCCACGCCCCCACGTCCTCGTAGCTAAGCAGTGCGCCCAAACATAAACAAACCACCACAAGGACAAGGGGGTGTGGTGGACAAGGTCCGGACGTCAGTTTTTTTCGCAACAATATATAATTTTTCACACATTTTAGTGCTAAATTATTAAGAAAAATATAATTTTGTAACATAAATATTAACATAAATTCAGCTACATTTTCATATAAAAAATAACTATTAATTTTTGGTACTGTCCAGAGAACACACAGTAAGTGTGTCTTGGGATGGTGAAATATCACTGTACTCAGAGGTGGGAGGTTTGAAAGTAGCCAATCCGAGAACGTTATTTATTTCTCCTTGCTGCTGATTGGCTGCTGCCCTTTGACGCAGCTGCAGTCCATAATTTCCCCCGTGTAGCATCTCTAGTGTTCTCGTGTTTTTCGTTTTGTTCTCATAAAGACCTGTATTTTTATTACTGTAAACTGAATGAATTTATTACTGTATTTAACTGCTTATACAAAGAAAATGCCCGTGCATGAATTACAGTGCAGTCTATACAGGGGTAACATCGGTATTCACATTCTAGCACTGTGGGAGTTCACTGTAAACTGTACAGTACGAATACGGGTTTACCTTTTCTTTAAGGGTAATGAGCTGAGTTTAAAACGAAATTAAAGTGTTTTGGGAGCATATTTGGGGGCATATTTAGGGTTTATACTATAAAAATAGGCCTTTTTCGGCATTTTTTGTTACCACATCACAATATCACGGTTTTTCACTATACGCAAGTGCTCTTGGAATGTAATTTACTGTATTCCATCGACTTCAGCTCTCAATCTGGGGCAGAGACAACAATCTATCTTAAGAAAGTCACGTCCTTCCCACACTCCACTCCGTATCAACAGCCTTGCTGCGGAGACTGTACAGAGTATGTGTGCAAATAACTGAGGAATTGACATGAACAAACAACACCACTTCTTTAACTAAGTAAGCCCAGCAGAGACTACACTTCCTGAGACAGCCGAAACAAGCAAGCTCACACTCACTATGTTTTACAAAGGCACCATTGAGAGTGTTCTGACCAGCTGCGTCACTATCTGGTATGACAGTTGCAACATGTCTGACTGCAAGTGCCTGCAGAAGGTAGTGAATACAGCAGAAAACATTACTGAGGTGCCTCTCCCATCACCAGCAGAAACATTCGGCAAACGCAGCATTCACAAGGCCTGCAACATTGTGGAGAACCCCTCCCACACCTCACATGGACTTTTTACACTCATGCCATCTAGTAGGAGATGCCTGTCAGGCTGTCAGGCTCCTCCACACCATGCTGCCTCCTGGGATCCTCCACACTGCCTCAACCCCCAATTACCTACTACACAGAACTGAAACTAATGCATAGCTACTTTAGGAAAAGGACGGTTTTTCACATAAACTGGAAGTCAGACACTGACTTCTATGTATGCACAATGCACTTTGCCATGGTTGCAAAAAAGAAGAACTCGTATTGCTTCTGTAACTTCTCATTACTATTTATATTGTTAGAAATTGACTATATTACTTCTTATATACCTCTGTAAACTGTGAATTCATGCTGCTGCTCAGGGCTGTGCTGATTTTCAGGTGTAATTTGCTATCTTCGCTGCAGATTTACTATTTATTGCACAATGCTGCCCACGTACTCAGAACATATTTATTCATCACATCATTTAACGTCTCTGAGTATTATGGTGGTTTAATTTTACTGGCACATTGCCTACTCACTTGCATTGCACTTTCCTGTATGTCTTAGAGCAGTCTTGTTTTGTTACTTTAACTCTCTCTATACTTGTATCTGGTTGAGATGACAAAGTTTACTTTGAGTGTGACTTTAATGCGTACTCTGGTCATCTTCTAAACCACATAATTAAAGGAATAGTTCAGCATTATCCTCAGCTGTAATAAATATACTCCATTGTTTGAAGAAAATCTTGAAACAAAGTTAAGAACCGGGGCTATGAGGCGAATGTTGCTAAGAAACACAAGAGGTCAAATCTGTTTTTGTAAATATATCCTCAAAACTGCTCCCAACCTGCTAAAAACCACATCCAGCTCATTGTTAAGGTGGAGCAGAATTGCAGATGTGGTTTAAGATGTAAGATGACTCACTTACAGAAACAAACTCAGTAACAACTGACTTTTAGTGTGAATACTAGCTCTGTCTGAAAAGACCACCTGTTCACTTTACAGCTCACAAGTCACTCTGCACCCTAAATCACTTCGACAAGTCTATGCCACCTTAATAAAAATGTGGTTTGAGCAGGTCGGGAGACAAATTGGGGACATAATTAAAAAAGATGTGGGAGTAAAGTGACCATTTGTCATACGTGAACACACCACAGCACACAGTGTAAACAGCACAACAATCTTTCTCTACACATAATCCATTCACCAAGGGAAGCAGTGGGCAGCCTGTAGTCTAGGGACTATTCACTTCTGGTGTTTGCCCCCATAGACTAGATGGATGTGGTTTAGGATTTCTTCTCTCTTCTTCTTTAGGGCCTGAGTTGATATTCAGTCACAGCAAGAGAGGATTCAACATGGTCATTCAATGAATGTCAAAGTGCAATCGTAACAAGACTGAATCCTGGCAGCATGAGGAAATGCACCCATGCAATAAAATTCCTATAGAGCTGTGATGGAGAATTGTGGAGCCCCAGATTCCCCTAACTGTTTTTTATCCCTTCACATTAAGATAAGATAAGATAAGAAAGAACTTTATTTATCCCGAGGAAAATTCTTTTGTCCTAAATATGTTCAATACAACAAGATTACCGTCCACAGAACATATTTTCTCAGGTGACCTGTGACCTTTACTGTATATGGATGAAGATATGTCCAAATTGTGCTAATTGTAGTATTTTACTTAATTGTTGGATGCAACTGCTCAATTTCCCCTTGAGAATTGAGAGAGAATTCAAAGCAGAAACTGTATTTTGTCCTGTAATGAACCCTGCATGTGGGCAGGATGACAAAGTGAATTTGAGAGTCTGAGTCATAGTGCCACGCTGCCTGAAAAGCCAGACGTCCCCTAAGAGCACCACCTCCACTTTCAGTTACACCAGCGAAAAACAAAGCACAAAGAAATGACTTATTTAGACATGGGGAGATCAAGTGAGGGCACTTCCATGCAGCTTTTCAACATCTCTTGCACAGGTTAAACAAATCTATCCCGAAAGTTTTGTCCAGGAACTTCATGAGGGAAATTACAAGTTTCCTACATCATAAGGGGCCTGAAGTCTCCGCCACCGCTTCAGGGCTGGCTCAGCTCAAGATTGAGCAAGACTGAGACCAATTTTTGTCGCTGTTTGTCGTGTCAATCATGTGAAAAATATAACTTTTAACAAACAACAAATATAACAACCGAAAAATAACCCAATTTGAACTATACTGTGTGCTGTAGAATGAGTGGCCCCACCCCTTTTCTCCAAAATGACAGCTCAAATGTAATTTGATTTCTCATTATTCAGTACATAGTACTGAAGTCTCATTAATAAATAAACCAAAAGCACAAATAATAATGAACTCACAAAATATGCTTGATGAAACTGTATTTTTTATCTTGCCAACTCAGAATCCCATTTTAACCAATAACCTTAGCTGTAAGGCATTAGCTAAGCATTTCAACAATCACAATCACCAGGATCCAAACTTCTTTTTCTTTTTTACATAATGTTACTTAACTTTACATTGTGCCAAAATTTCATGATAAGATAAGACAAAATAAACCTTTATTAGCCCCACGAGTGGGAAATTTGTTTTGTCATGGCAGAAAGTGGACAGTACAAAGTTAAGAGCAGCACAAATTAAGAACAACAGAATAAAATACTATATCAACAGTACAGTATACAATGTGCACTATACAATCTAGAAATATAAATATGGACATCTGTACTGTAAAATATATACATATATGTATATGTAAACTATTTGTAAACTAAATGTAGACTTAGGCAAGTTGTATGCATGTACACAATGAGTATATGTACATATATACAGATTGGATATATAAGTAAATATGAGAACACTGTAGATACACACACAAACACAAACACACACACACACATACAGGTACACAATGGAGTGACAGGCATTGACAATAACAGTAGAAATACACCTGAAAAATTGCACAATTAAATTGCACATTTTGCCCAGTAGTAATAGTTCCGCCCAAAAAAGAAACTACCATGGTGTATTGGATGTGTGTGCTTGTTAGTCTGTGCGTGTGTGGTATTCTGCAAAGTCTTTGTTGTGGAGTCTGACAGCAGTTGATAGAAAGGACCTGTGGAATCTCTCTGTCCCAACATCGTGGGTGCCGCAGCCAGCCACTGAAGGAGCTGCTCAGTTCTGTTAGAGTCTCCTGCATGGGGTGGGAGATGTTGTCCAACAGGGATGACAGCTTAGCCACCATTCTCCTGTCACTCACCAACTCCACTTGGCCCAGAGGGCATCCTAGAACAGAGTTGGACCACCGGATCAGCCTGTTCAGTCTCTTTCTGTCCGTAAAAGATGGCTGACGCCACCACAGAGTCGTAAAAGGTCTTCAGGAGCGGCCCCTGCACTCCAAAAGACCCAGCACTCCAAAAGACCATTATTAGTGAAAACAGTCTTTTACTTCTCCTGTAAAGTTGCTATTTTGGAGTTATGAGATGTTGTTACCACAGTGTTTTTGCTTAGGCACTGACTGCAGGAGTTTATGGTTCCGGCCACTGGAAAATGTGTTGTTGTCATCCGAAACAGCAGGCCATGTGCCATTGCTACTGTGTAAATATTAAGAATATAATGCTCGCTCATTTGATTATATTAACTAAAAATATTGGGGTCAAAAGCCATTCTGCAGGCAGAATAGCCACTAGGTGAAAATAATGAGGCAACAGGGAACCATTCACCCGAAGAGGAAAAACAAAAAAACAAACAGAAAAAGTACGAATTGGAAGCTAGCAACTACTGAAGTTAAGCCAACAACTGACAATAAGTAATGTATCACACTAAAGACAGCACAGACCTTGAGTCACCACAAGGGCCATTAAAGGATTGCTTATGTGGAAAATGTTTATTACCGTGGTTATTTGCCTGCTTAAAATTCAGGAAGGGTTCATGAAGGGCTGGAACTAACCAGCTCCTTGCTAGCAGGTGAAATAAAAGGCCAGAGCCTCATGGAGTCATCAGTCAGAGGGCAGTAGTATTATGTCCAGGCAGATCGCCTTATCATGACCTTATGTGAGCTGTGGTGATCAGTGAGTGAATTATAACTGAGGGATCCAAATATCTTAACGGTGACCATGGGCTTTTCTTAAATTCAGGATACAGCCCTAAATGGCAACAGGCTCCAAACCCTCTATGCTCAACACAGTGGCAACAGCAGCTGAAACACCCCACCAAGCTTCATCGCCAGTTTCTAAGACAATACGGCATCAGAGTATGCTGGCATACGGAGCAGAGAAAGAGATTTGGCTTGGAGCAGTGACTTAGGGCTCACTGCACTGATTGGAGCTGCTAGGACATATTTATTTGCAACCTTGTCAAAAAAAATGTGTGTAATTATTTAAGAAAAACTACTAGGGAAGAAAAACAGTCTCTGCGGGACAGATGCGAGAGGCTTATTGTGTGTCTACATGTTAGTCTGGCTCATTAGGCAGGCAATGGTGTGTCCGCACTGATAACTGTAATTGTATGTCGCAGTGCATAAGAAAACGTTTCGCAATTGTGTGCAATTATCGTGATTTGCATGAAGGCATAACGACCCAATAACCATTTTAAGTGGTGCTTTCTGTCAATTTTCTCTGCACGCAGTTTGCTGCTGATTATCACTGGTGATTCAGAGAATTATTAGGAAGCTCAAAATAGCCCATCTTCCAACCGCATCAACTTGAAAAACCTCTGGAAAGCCCTCCAGCATCCCGCTGCCCCTCAGCACTAGCTTCTGCGCTCACGCGTCTGTCTTAAAAAATACCCATATTGGCTCCTGAGTGTTAAATCCATCTAATGGCCTATCATCAGGAGATTGCGGGTTTAAACCCTGGTGCCATCCGTGGTCCAGGAGTGTAAGAGAGCACAAATGACCAAGCCCCATTTGCTGAACATAATAACAGCCAGTATGGGTATCCATTCGTGCCATTGGCGTTCTTTTCAAGCGCATTAAGTCCAATTACTTCAAAGTTGTTGCGGAGACTCAAAGGAAGCATGGGCTAGTCATCTTCTTCCTAGCTTGGGAAAACTGTGTGATGGAGGAGAACTCACTAACTGGTGAAATTGGCAATGATTACATCCGCCCCCCCCCTCCACTCCTCCATGATGACATCACGGAGCTGGTGGATGTTAGAGACCTTGCACACTTATGCAGGAACATAGCAGCTGCTGGTGGTGGACTATTCTATCTGTCTACTACCAACATGTGACAGCAATTCTGTTTGTTTGCAGATCATGTGACCCTTGGTTCACCAGTCTCTAGTTTACCACTTAGGCAGCTGGTGGCCTAGAGGTTAGGGAGTTGCCCCTGTGACCAGAAGGTCATGAATTCAAGTCCCAGGACTGCCAGAGGAACCACTGAGGTACCCTTGACAACGGTACTGTCCCCACACACTGCTTACACTGCTTTACACTCTACACCACAAACTCTTTCACATCAAATCACATTTACATCTCAGCCACTGAATTTTGCCAATTTTAAAAACTGGTGGAAGTCTACTTCAAACAGCTGAGAGAATGCCTGCAGCACGTATCCAAAGTTATTTGTGACCCGACCAATTTGAGTGTGCTATACAGGAAGTGTAAAAACACCAACGTATGTGTTCGACTTCAAGCAACCACACATAAACCCAAGCAGCTGCGAAAGCAAAACATTTGGTCACAGATCAGCAGTCAATCACGTCTGAAAAGAAACTTCTTGTGCTACAGAGTTTCAAACAAGCACAGGAAAAAAATAATTCAAAATATTTCAGAGTTCCCTTTCCACTGAGGTGGAACCACAGAGTTGGTGCTGATGCAGGTGGTTTCTATGGTAACATAAGACCCAGGGGTTTCGACGGATCTCACAGCTGGAGGATAAGGTGGAATTAAATCTTAGAGCCAGGAAAGCAGTGTTGTGGAAGATACTTTGAAGCTACAAGTTACTGAGAGAAAGCTAGATACACTGCTGCTTCTTCAAGGGACAGCGTTAAATATGTACGTGTTTCACTCTTAAAGGAAATAAGCACCAGTGTTTCAAGGTCCCATATCTAAGAAAGGCTATTTTCCCTTGCTTTTTTAGATAGGATAAAGTAGACCCATAGAACATGGGAGATGTAGAACAACATGGAACTCATACAGGACAGTAAATGTAGAAAATGGTGTAACTCTACATGGTATATGAAGTAGCAAATGTTGAACATGGATATAAACAGGACAACAAATGTACAACACAGTGTAGAAGAAGTTCATTGTTTAGGTTTAGAACTTTCAAAAACAGGTCAGGAGTTCATTCAAAGGTTGGAAGGTGGCGCACCTCATTTGGTTTCCCATGGTGTAAAAAAGTTGAACATGTCTTTTGTTCTGTCATTCCTGTAGATGGTTAAAGCCTTCCAACAGCTTTGATATAATCCTCGAAAATACAGCAACCACTACACTGAACTTGTTTGAAGCTTGAGGCTGCTGTTTGACAACCAAAGTGAGCTGTTAGCAGACATTAAAGCTGAGTAATTGCTTTCTGGGGGCGTTACACAGCGTGATGCAATTGTGCAGAAAACTTGGCTTGAAATGTCTTTGCTTTGAGTTTTACATTGTGCTCACTCAACTTTCTCTCCACATCCCCCCACCTGCAAAATGCCTGTGCTATTTTCCCAGATTTTTGTTTTGAGCATGCTCTTCACATTAATGTTTTTGTTTTTTTTTTTTTCTGAAAATATTTCTGACAAAATTCAGGCTCTGAATTTACTAAAACAGTACTGGCGGCTGCCAGGATAGGTGATCAAGGGGCTTCTGAGTCTAAATGTTGCCCTATTGTTGCCCTATTTCAACAATTTCCTCCGGGATAAATAAAGTTGTCTGATTCTGATTCTGATTCTGATTCTTATTGCCCTATAAAGATTTTCTCCCTAGCTTTTGGTTAGTTTATGTTCCATTATATAAATGTATTTTATATGGAATTTTTCACTTTTTTGTCTGTATTTTTAATTTTATCTTTTTTTCCCCCTAGCTTTTCATAAGGTGAGCCTTCACTAAAATTGCTAACCACACAATGCAAAATGATGGATGATGGATGACATGACTAGATTGAGATTTCAATAAGTGGGTCTTTCATATTTTCATCAAAAGTCTAGATTTCATTATTTAAAAACATGCAGCTACATGCAACAAGTATTCTCATTTGCAGCAGAATGTATTTTTTCTTTTTGTTTTTGCCAAATTTCCAATTAAAGAATGACCCCGTACATCACACTTTCAAGGCCAAAAACAGAGAGAAAAAAAAAGAGGAGAGCGGAGGCTTCCCGGCATCAGCTTACACTGTTAACACAGGTAGATTAACATCATGGGACACCTGGGATTTATGAGACAGAAAGAAGTGTGCAGGGAGGAGGTGAAGAACAGATGGCCAGGCCTTTGAGTGGAGGTGTTCTTTCTGTTGTTGGACTGTCATAGCAGAAGTAATTCAGAGCCAGTCTGGGAAAATGACCGACTGAATGTTCGTCTTTTACAGAGAAACAAGGGACACGTATGTGCCCCCAATCCTATCCCACCCTCCATAACAAGTAACCTTCGGCCAAAAATGGAATACAGCGCAAATTTAAAGAGTGCAGGTCATGGACAACTGCATATTCCTTTGTTTTTGGGATGTCATAAATACCATTTACATACATCCACCTATTCAGTCTGCAGGTTCAGACCTGCACCATCAGACTGAAACTATAAGGACGGATTTCAGTCCAGACTGCTTATTGTATCAGGCACAATACAAGACAGCCAATCACATATATCTCTTCTACTATAGCCCCTAACAGCATAGAAGAAAGCACTTGGCCAAATGCCAGGACATCCCACTGAATAGAGGGACAGATTGATGGGTTTTCCTCTTGGAACATAGCCAGGTTTCTGACTCAGTGATGAGGTATGATAAATTACAGTTAAAATCATAATTTATGAATAAAGGTTTTAAAACGATTAAGTTTATTGAGACAGGTTAAAAAATTATGTTACAGTGTCTCTCATATGGCCTGAACTCTCTGTCCACCCTTGCCTGCCAAACTTGGGTCTCTTATCTCTCTGATGGCACACGTTCCCCGCTTCTCTAGAAGGACGGATATCTAACGCGAAGACTTATGCATCTTACAGAACTGAGCTCTTGGTTGATCTGAGACAAGGCCTTGGCCGTATCATTACCTTTGCGTTTCATAACCTTAACCACTTTTTAAATTCAACCTAGTGTTACCATAATGCCGTAATACGGGATCAGATCTAAGAAAATCGGTGTGCACCTGACACGGTCAACTTTGCAAGAATGAACAAGATACCTTATGGAAAGAATGTCTAGAGCCAGCTGTTGGTCTCATGGCTGGCAGCACATGTGCACCATAACACAAGCCTGATCACTTGTCTGGTAACAAAATGCGCGCGTATTGGCCGCCAATGTTCATAGTATTGTTGGGTGCTGTGGTATCTGCTGAAACACTGTGTATCTAAGGTAAAGTTTAAAGGCTTTTCACAGAAGCAACATGTATAAATATTATTTGCTAGTCCCTAATTTCAGATCGGTATCATTGTTTTGCCAACACAAATTACCCTCAGATGCAAAGCATGGTCTAGCTTAACTGCTGGATTGGCATAATGAGGTAGTTCATTGGGGCATTGGTGCATTTTGACCTCCAGGCATTGGAATGGTCAAAGACTGGTAGCGGCACTGCAAACTGTAAACAAACTTCAGCATTGTGCCCCATTAGCCTGCAAACCCAACAGGTAGACAGATTGAAGGCCTGGGCAGCACTGTGGGCAGCAACAAGAAATGTATCTGTGCTGGGTATGTCATTATGATCATAATGGCTAACCATGTCCACAACCTGTAACCATCAAAATGCCCCAAAGTCCCACTAGCAGTACTTTTGTAAACTGTGTGCACAATTAATTGTGTGTGCATGTCTGTCTTCATTCACTGAACAAGGGAGATCTTCTGGCTGTTTAAAGTCTGAAACCTCGTTGCCCAGCAGTTTACACTACTAAAGGACAAGCTACTAGCACATTACCTTAGTGCTCCCTCGTGTCAGAAATGTAGTGTATTCTTTTGCAGAGGCTGGTGTGAATCCTCCTGCTTTTCCAACTTACTTTGACCGCTGTGTTTGTAGTTCTGTTTCTCAATATGAGCCATTCTGACCTTGACTGCAATGTAATTTCTACATAGACCGTCGTACTGGGCAGTCTGTGCATATCCATGCCCGTATTGGCCTTGCAGTCGGGCTGTGTGACTTTGATAATTGTTCAGAATTGAATTGTTTGATAAGTGTGACAATCATCTTCTTTCTTATGTCTTCCACAGGGCTGAGGCATGGAGGTTTTGTCATAGTTTTTGTGTGCCTTGAACCACCTGAGCTGTCATCTACTTCACTTTCACTTTCAATGACGCAACTCTGGTTTTGACATGAGATGTAATCCCTTGTTTCACCAACCGGGGCGCCACACTGTGGGTGCAGTGCACAAAGGCATCACAGGTAAAGTACTCTCGTTTTTCATCATTCTTTACCTGTGTTTTTTTTTCCCTCTCACCAGTCAAATTGCAGTTCATGATGCCTAAGTGATGGATTTGTTCTTGGAAAATACCCAGTCAGTGATGAAGCACGGTAAATTATACTTTGCAATGTGAAGTCAGGTCATGATCGTGCTCAAAACAGAGAGACGAGCATGGGACAACAGGTGTATTTGCTGAAGAGTACTATAACTGTATGACAGATGCATGTGGATGGTACAGATGAGATGCAAGTTCTAATAAGGTGAGGAGCGTGTAAAGAAATAGTGTCTAATAAGGCAAAGAAATAGAGTGCAAAGAAATACAGGGTATGAATCTCCCAAGATGAAAAATAAAACAGAGAAAAAAAAAATGCTGTACCCACAATCCTCCTTTAATCCAAACCTTTGGTTCAAAAAACACTGAGAACCCCTGAACCTTCAATTGCTCTTCTGTGTTAACAGGATTTCTGACAGCTACAAAGTGTTGTGTGAAAATAACAAGAGCGTGCCACTCTTACTGCAGACTAGTAGCAGAGGTGACAAAATCTGTGAGTTAAAGAAACTGTCATGTCTTTTTCTACTGAATGTTCAAAAAGCACATTGAAGTGTGTGAGTGTCAAAACACGGAGCTTTTCAAAATGTTTCGCTAAACCATCTTGCTTTATTTCTTGCAAACCTATTAAAAGCCAATCAGGTCCACGTTGCTTCTTAATTGTACAAGTTAATTGTACAAGAGAAGGAAAGAAAAATATGTTCTTCAGTTGAAAGAAACAGTTGATAGAGATGATAATGTCACAAACAACAAATGGAAACCAATAGGCACTGATTGATTGTTCATATTGAGCTACTAGAGATTTAATTCCAAGACATTTTGGGCCATTTCTATTGGTCTATTCATTATGAAGTAGTGGGGCAGCTGGTGGCCTAGTGGTTAGGGCATTCACTCTGCGATCAGAAGGTTGTGGGTCTACTGTTCGAGTCCCAAGACCACTAAGCACCTCTGAGGTACCCTTGAGCAAGGTACCCACATGCTGCTTCCCGGGCGCTGTGTTCCTGGCTGCCCACTGCTTCACTTGGTGAATGGGTTAAATGCAGAGGAAGAATGTTGTGCTGTGGCGCGTTCACATATGACAGAATAGTCACTTTCGCATGCTATGAAGGGCAGGTGCTGCTTTCAACTGGTGCCAAACTGTAAGATTGTATTATAAAATATTTGTGACTGTATGTGCGACAGCACTGACTTATTATTTTGGGGTTTTTTTTATTGTATTTAGTATGGGAAAGCTGTGCACATTTGGACTCCACTCTACACAGGGGATTTTCTTTGTTTTGTATTGTTTGTGATTTGTTTTGTTTTCAAACTGCCCGTTGGTCTGGGAGTTTTTCCATCTCAGAGACTTTGCACTGCGGTAATGGAGGTTGATTGGGTCATGAGCTGGGATGCTTATAACTGCAGAGGTGGAGTTTGAAATGACTGCGAGCCAGGGACTTTGCACTGTGGTGATGCAGTCTGGCTGGTGGTGGAGTTAGACTGGGCTGCGAGTCTGGGACCTGGGCAGTGTTTTAGCAGAGTTTGATTGAGCTGCAAGTTTTGCACCATGGTAGCAGAGTCTGACTGGGATTTAAGTCTAGGATAACATGGTTAGTGGAGTTAGACCAGGCTATGACAGAACATACAGTCTGTGACTGTATATACCAGGATCAGAAAAGTATTTCACTTTGCCAGTTGTGTGTGTTTGTGTGTGTGTATGTGTGTGTAGGTTTTGTTTGCTAGTGATTTGCCTTTGTAAAATGTCCTTGTGTTTAAGAAAAGGTGCTACATGAATTAAACTTATTATTTTATTCTTTAATATATGTAAGATTAAATGGGAGTACAATGCTGAAATGTGCTTGGCAGTGCACACACACACACACACACACACACACACACACACACACACACACACACACACACACAACTTTACTACACATCCAGAAAAAAATTTACTGTTGCAGACTTAACCAGACACTGGCAATGCTTTTGGAGATGTGCAGCAAATGTTTAAATTTTGGTCCTTTAAAACTGTGCAATGGAAACTACATTTTAGTGTGTCTAAATATTTAAATGGCAAATAAAAGGATATTCATTCATTTACTGAATAAAACAGTTTATCAGGTTCACAGATGGCGGTTTAATTTTACAGCAGTAAATGACAGAAATTCATCAACAAGTATTATGCAAATTCATTCAGAGGCATTTTGCCTGATTTACATTAATGAATATGACTTACACTGATACACTCTTAAAATAAATGTTGCTAATCCTTCATGGACTGCCTGTAAGCCAAAAAACATCATGGTTTTTACCCCATCATTTCTGCTTTGCTAACACTCTCTCACTGTACAAGGACCTCACTGGCCACTTTATTAGAAACATCTATGTTCATTCACTATAAACTCCATAAGCTCCATCTACTTTATAGGTTCACTGTACAGATGTGCAACCACAGTCCTAATTCACAATTTACCAGCATCCAATGGTCAGTTTCTGACAACAGGGCCATGGTTGACCAGATGTTATTGGAAATGTTCCAACCAGGTGTGCAACGGTTTGCCACACAGCGTAAGAAAGCACATAAGCAAGTCTATAGGAAATTACTGAGGAACTCCACACAGTCTGAGGCGAGTATAGGCCTGCAGTTAGCCCGATGCTAGTAGTTATAAGCTTTCCTCCCTTTTCAGCTACATTGGCCTATGGGTCCCTTACATAAAACTGAACACTGAAGGGGAAAGGACAATTGCACATTTCAGCTCTCTGATATGCAGAGAACAAGGACTTTTCAGGTGCCAAGACAAAAGGAATCACAACGATGACAGCAGAGATCTGAGTAACCAGAAGAAGCTTTAAGTGGCTGCTCTTACCCTGGAGCTCTTTGTTTCCACAGGGACCTTCCCGAAGACAGGATTTTTCAGCTGGGACACAAACAAAGAGAAGAAAAAAAAATCCACCATAGCCCATTTCAGAGATTGGGGAAGTCTCAGGGAGGTCTTAGTGTCTCTCTCTCTCTCTGAATTGAGGTACCTGCGGCACCAGAAGCAACAGACGTCATTAACCTCTCAGGGTTCTCCACAGAAACGCTGGAACTATCAGGGATTCACTTGCCAAGAAGCAGCATGCTAATCAACAGCATTCTGTGAAGAGTAATTAAACATAATAATGTGTGAGACTCAATTAGAGCTATGTTAGATTACACATTCACTACATATCAAAAGTTGAACAATGTTTTTATTGGTTATAATAATATTTGTCATATTTAAATGTATGTGTGTTTATTTCATAATTTCAGTGTCTAGTGTTAGGGTAACATTTAAATATCTTATTTTAGTATCCCTAATGGTCTGCCCAAAATTAGTTCCTTTAGAATGCAATGAGCCACCATTCATCTGGTGCAGTGAGCAAGGAGGTGTTTAAGCACAGCTGAGAGGAACCAGAAAAAGGTTTAGGTGACTAGCCATCACTGTCCATGCATATCAGTAAGCCTAGGGTGTCCATTACCCTGTCGTCGGTTCTTTGACTGTCCTTCCTTGGAGCACTTTTGGTAGGCATTCCACATTCCACAAGACCTGTCGTTTTGGAGATTCTCTGACCCAGTCATCTAGCCAGTCATTAGCCCTTGTCAAAGTCACTCAGATCCTCTATTTTGAAAATACAACACTTAGCAAGTTGCCCTACAAAGTGACTTCATAGCATCTGTCTATTTCTTTACAGCTTGGCCTTTCTTATTTCATCAGTTAGGAATTCCTGAGACTGTCCACTCTGCCTGAAACTTCTTCTTTAAGAAAACAGCTCTAGCCTTCTGGGGCTATTTTGATTTATAGCAGGTAAAAGGTGCCAGAATGATTCCTGAAGCAAGAGCACCCAGTCCATAAAAATGACTGACATGATGTATTTGGACAGGACTACAATCACGTCAGTAAAAATGATATAAACACCATTTTCATTTTTTATAATGGGACACTAATTTTCAATTTCACAATCAAAATCAGTCCAAAAAGCATCTTAATATCAAGTACATATATTTACATATTACTATCACATTCCATAAAAAGGAATATCATGACAGGACTGATATGATAAGATCAGATAAGAGTAGTCCCACATGGGAAATTTGCATTGTTATGGCAGGAAGTGGACAGTAGAAAGGTAAGACAATAGAATAAAGGCTATATAATACAACAGTGTAAAATAAGAAGTACACTATACAAATAATACAAACATAAATATGGACATGTGTGTGTGTGCAAATATATAAATATGTATATATAAAGCTATGTAGATATATGTATGTATATATGTACATAGTGGATACTATAAATGTAGGTGAAGGACTGCAAACCCAAAGTTATAGATCAGAAGGCTTTGGTAATAGAGGTCGACCGATATATCGTTCAGCTGATATATCGGGCTGATATTTAGCATTTTTTACGATATCAGCATCGGCCGATATTAGTACTAAACTTAGGCCGAGTTTAGTACGCCGATATTCAGGCATCTCTGCGGACAGCCCAGTTTTGCTGCTGTACACGTGATCCATGCTGCTGCTGCTGCAGGACCCCAGCCAGAAGTTTTGTGAGTTGTGAAAAAAGGGTAAGTACTAAATTCTGATATATCAAAGACATTTCACTGTGTGCAGGGCAGAACAGGCAGCTCTCTTAAGCTCTCTGTTTAAGAGAGCTGCCCGTTCTGCCCTGCACACACAGTGAAATGTCTTTAAAATATCAGAATTTAACACTTACCCTTTAAGACAGCTTGCTCCGCGTGTCAGCACCGTGCTCGGAGACACAGCCGGAGTGCTCGGAGACACACAGCCGCTCTCAACAGCGTTTCCACGCTGATAAAGGTACTTCTATGCAGCTTGTTTGCGTTTGAGAGCGGAGATTCAAAAAATTTGTCAGATGTCTCCATGAAAACGATGCTGAAGTTTGCTCCTTATTCGAAATTTTCGAAATTTCCGAAATTTTAAATACTGCTCTCCAGGCTGCAATATCGCAATTTCGCCTGAAGGAGGGAATACATTCAGAATTATGTTGACTTTTTATATGGACTGTTTCAGAAATGCATGTAGAGAAATAAAAACGTTTTTATTCTTTACATGGCAATGATCTCTTTCCACTCAAAATCTTTTAACTATTCTGCAACTTTAAATCCTAGGAACCTGGCTCTTAAAGACATGAATAGCAATTTCCAAGCAGGAAAACGGCTTTAATGCTTTGGTTCACTGAAAACTCACTTGTTCAGGTCAAAATAGGATGTGTAGAACTACTGTCTTGTTTGGACCAAAACATTCTTTACAGTTAAATTCACATGGGAACTATATGCACATTGGCTTATAATATATGGCAAAGTCTTGGCAGGAAAGAAATGGGTTAAATGCTTTGGTCCACTGAAAACTCAGAGATTAAAGATTATTTGCACTCTCCTTTTTGTATTGTCGTTTACAATTATCTTCCCTCAGGAATAGTTTGTACCTTTTCTTTACAAATTATTAGTCAAGTTCAAATGTTATATATTTATTTATTGTTTAGACATTTACAGTTTTACTTGTTATTTATGTTTATATTTATGTTTAGTCAGTGTTAAATAAATGTTGACAAATTTCGTCTACCCTTTGTTATTATTTGTGTGATATTTTACTACATAAACAGAGGGGAAACGTCTAAATATTGGCCAAAAAAATATCGGCAGCATTTATCGGCCATCGGCTGACCCTGACTTCTAAATATCGGCATCGGCTTTAGAAAAACCCATATCGGTCGACCTCTATTTGGTAATAAGCATTTTCATGGTTACTTGATCGGCACTTCGAATGCCTGGGCCACTTGCTCAGAAATCACCACAGCACATCCAATAATAGGGCAGCATGAAGCTTCCTTTATTTCATAATACGAATATATTATAATACATGACAGATTATATATATCATATTATTATATAATATCATACATTTCATAGTATGGTAGTGCACAGAAAGCACTGATTCCGTGCACTGATTCATTTTACTATTACGTTCATGCACGGCCACTAGTTACAACGTACGGACATCAGATGGGATGTCTACTCGGCTATATAAATAAGGCTTTATAACATGGATCAAGGGTTGGTCAGCTTTTTGTAAAGCCAATGTTGCAAACATTCCAGCAGTGGGTGGACACCAGACTTCATTGTAGTCATTATTTACTTATGCTGATATATTGACTAGCATTCATCAATGTATTGCCATTTATGCTGGGAAGTTCACCTTGAGATATTTGAGTGCTGAATTTCAAACAGATTGAAACATCAGGTGTACATCAGGAATGAACATCCGAGTGAGAACATGACCTTGACACACTGATTTGCTTTGTGGAGGAAAGGCAGAGCAATGTGAAACTTCTGCACTGCAGCTGTAATGCAACATCCATACCAAAAAGGTGGGCGCAGCGAGAGACCTGTGCCCCCTGACTTTGATAGGGAGGAACAAAGTATGGAGTTTAGTTTGAGGCGACTGCTCAGTTCCTGAAGCTGTATGCCTTGATACAGTGCTAATTAAGAACAAGGAGCTTTCGAAGGAGGTGGAAGACCTACGACAAAATTGGAGCCGACTAAATTACAAAACGTAAATACCTACTAATACCTGTAATAGGTGATTTATGTGTTTAATAGCACCCCAAAACAATGCACACACTTGGGGTGACAGGTTACAAGGGGGTGTGGAGGAGTGGGGGGGCACCCAACATGCCCAATGCTCCCAGGCACCATTACCAAACATGTTTAATAGCCTTACCACTGTTCTGAAAACCACAAGTCCATGTGGATGGTAAATATGACAGTAGTAATACGTGCCTTTGCGGCTTATTATCTAAGGATCAACTTGAAAACAGTACATAGCTACATGAACTGTATGCATCTAGAGGCCTACTTAATTTATAGGCAAATCACTTTAATGTACATCAGACCACTGTGGTCAGCATCATACCATCCTGGGCCAACTTACTCAATTTTTTCTTCGGTTCAGTGTGCACTTGAGAGAATACAAGCCCACCTGCCAGAGGAGTTTAGGAATTTCCAGGATACCCAGGGTCCTGGACTGTATGCCAAACACCACTGTCCCTGCTATTGCTATTTCAAAGCCTTGAGAGGAATGCCATCCCACGGTGACATTACTTTTGTTTCTGGAATCTATGTTGAATCTATTAGTGAAATATAACTGTTCAATCAGTCAGGAATAAATTCTCTCCTTACCCACGACACGGCCATCATGGTGGAGAAGGGCTTACTGGTAGAAGAGCTTGTACTATTCTTGTACCATATTGATTAACATTCTGAACTCTGTGATCACAGAGGGATCACAGAGTTGGTTGCAAAGTAATATTTAACCACTTACTCTTGTGGTTGTCCATGCAGCAGGACATGTACATTTTAGAACCATTTTCCTGCTTGCTAGAAGGAGTAGTACGCAACATTTTCACAAGTCAGTCTACATCATTAACTGTCAGATGATGCAAGTCTTCAAGTGTAAAAGAGAGCAGTGTCTGTTCACTGACCAGCGTTGATTTGTATATAAGAATGCGGAAGACAAGCCAGCATATCAGCATATGATGGGCTTGTCTTCATTCCTTTTGGGTATCAATGAGCTTTAGGCATCCATGACCCTGTCGGCAGTTCACCGGCTGCCCTTTCTTGAAGCACTTTGGTGGGCGCTAACTACTCTAACCAGGAACACCCCACAAGACCTGGCATTTTGGAGACGCTCCGACCCTGTCGTCTAGCCATCACAGTCTGGTCCTTGTCAAAGTCACTCAGATCCTCACGCTTGTTCATTTTTCCTGCTTCCAACACATCTGTTCACTTGCTCTCTAATATATATTCCACCCCCGACAGATGCCACTGCAATGAGGTCCTCAAAATTATTTACATCAAATGTCAATGGTTTAATGGTTTAAATGTTATGTCTGATTAATATGTATGTGTGTGTGTGTGTGTGTGTGTGTGTGTGTGTGTGTGTGTGTGTGTTCGTTCTATTGCATTTCCAAAAAATGCAATAAAAACTAAAATCTGTAAATTGGTAATTCACTTGAACCTTTATTTAACAGGCTAAAGGACAAAGAAAATATGTTCAGTGTTTTCACGGACAAAACTAATTCTATTTTGTAAACAGAAACAAATTTAGAAATTGATGTCTGCAACACAACCAAAAAACATTTGGATAAAGGCAAGCATACCAATGGGTCACACCCCCTTTTCTTTTAATCACACTCCTTAAACGTTTACCAAACAGAATGAAAACACTGAAAATCTTTTCTATGTCCTTTTGCCTTTTAAATAAAGATTTAATTGAATTACAAAATTACAGATTTAGTTTTTATTGCATTTTTAGAAAGTGCCCCAACTTTTCTGGAAATGGGGCTTTTCCATTTAACGGTTATTTACACTGCTGCTGTTAGTGAGTCTGTAAACAACACATATTTTGAGACCAAATTTATGCAATTTAAAATTCAGAGGAAAACCAGCAGCTGAAAGTCAGACTTTAGTAAATGTAGTGAAATATGTAATAAGCCACATATGTAACACCTCTTGTTACTTTTTTGCATAATCCTTCCAGAGAATCATACTTTGCATTGCTGTTTGAAAAAAAAAAGAAAGAAATAATTAGCCAGAAATGACAGCAACTATACAATAATAATTTTGTAAAACCTCAATTTTGATAAAAATCTGTTTATTTAATTTGACATATTTAGTATTTTCTCCAGTCATCACATCAGGGCATTTAATCCATTTAATATTGCTCAGCACCACACCACTCCTGGCACGTCACTGCCCTGGCTTTCCACTCCTGACAATATACAAATGTGTATCACACTGAAGGTCATTTCCATTTCCCCTGATGGCTGCAGTGACTCTTGTACTTATAATGACCAGAAGAAAATTAGAAGAGACGAGAATTAAAAAGTAATTACTCTGCCCATGCATTCACTACTTAAGGATAATCTGAAGAGATCAAATGGTAATGGATGCGTTTGGCTATTCAGCCATTGAATGAGGAGGCATTAAATCTCAATCAACAATTTTGTGATAAAACACCACAGACAGAATTAAATCTAATCTACACAACACTCCCTCTGCAATTACTACGGAGGTGGCTCGCTTCGCTCATCTGCTTCAATATCCCAATATCCCAGAACCTAACAAAGAACCAATTATTCTCTAATGTTCTACAGCGTTCTATAAATGGGTTTTAAATTGGTCCAGAGCTACTGGTCACACTGAGCAAGAGGCAATCAATGAGTGGCCTAATGATCAATAAACACTAGACACACCTGCAATAGAGGACTGGCTGGAATGCAAATGAACTCAACACCAGACCTGTTGGCATAAATTTATACATATTTATATTCTGCTCTGCAGCAGATGAAAACCTGGCCCTCAAGAGCAATCTATGCTCCTCAGGACTGACTGGGACATGTTTAGGGAAGTTGCAATGTTTGGTGGCTCTGACAACCTGGAGGAGTACATAATGCCAGTGACCGGTATAGCGGAGATAATGATTCCACTTTCCCAGTAATCATTTGCCAGTATTTGCCATTATGTTTTCATATTTGTCACTTTTTACCACTACATGTAAAAAATTATATTTATGTTAAAAACCATTTATGTTCTGTTCATATTACTTTACCACTGGGGAATGTAACATGGGTTGTGGGAAACCTGACACATACATATAT